>JAHKKF010496162.1:0-15326 GCA_019740295.1 Labeo calbasu | reverse complement strand
AAAATAAAATAAAAATGTAAAATAAAATACAAAATAAGTTTCAGCAAAAATCAACATTTTGCATTTCAATTAATCCATACTAGTGATGTGTTATAAAAATAAAATAAAATTAAATTAATTAAATTAAATTAAATTAAATTAAAAAAATAAATAAATAAAATAAAATAAAATAAAATAAAATAAAATAAAATAAAATAAAATAAAATAAAATAAGTTAGCTTTAAGTCAGGATTTTGCCATTTAATGAACTCTTGTATTTAATGAAATACTTGCAACGTGTGCCAAACAATAAAATACAATTAAAATATAAAAAATAAAATATTAAATATTAAATATAAAATGTACAATAAAACAAAATAAAAAATAAAAATAAGTTTGCATTAAATCAGCATTTTGCAATTCAATTAACCCATACTAGTGATGTGTTTCAGAGTAAAATAAAATAAAATAAAATAAGTTAGCATAAGTCAGCATTTTGCAATTCAGTCAACCCATACTTGTGATGTGTTTTGATGTGTTTTGGATAAATAAAATAAAATAAAATAAAATAAAATAAAATAAAATAAAATAAAATAAAATAAAATAATAAAACAAAATAAAATAAAATAAAATAAAATAAAATAAATGAAAAGTTAGTTTTAAGTCATAATTCAGATTAAATTGCAGATTTCGATGCAGGATTCACAATGCAATCTATCAGACCCTTAGCTGCTTCAATGAAAATACTGTTTTATACACTTACAGTCTCATGGGAAATATAGTGTAGAGTAATCAAAGCCTCCTGTGAGGGCCTGTTTTTCAAGTTTCTTATTCCGGTAAATACCAGTCATTTGTTATCGACACAGCGCTCAGTGGAATATGGAGCACTGGCTGAAATTACTGTTTAAGAAGCACAAAGGGTTATTGTACAACATTCTACTGTACAGTTGCAAAAAGTCTGTATCTGTAAACTGAAAGTCAGACTAAAACATACTGAACACAGAGCCTGAGCTCTCCGAAACTACTACAAAGCATTAATTATTTAAAAAGCTGCCGGGAATGTTCAGAAATGACTCAATGGTTTCTCAAAGCTGCGAGTCGTAAGTCTGACTTCATTTCTGCCGCTTTTTCCCCAACCACATGTGTGACTGTATCAGGGGGACGTTATGTTTTATTCAACACTGGTTGTAAAGAGCTCTCAAATGTCCCGCAATTTGTTGATCAGACTATATAATCTGCCTCAGTGCTGTCCTCTTGTGTAAAATCTATACACTCTTCCCATCAGCAATGAGAGAATGAGGGGGTGGGACATGTGTTTCATAAAAGATCTCCTCTAAGAGAGGCCACAACACTGTAAACCAGGCCTATTTGTATGCTGGGGAAACACAGTGAGGGTGAGAGGTCTCTCAATGACCAGACATGATGACTCTAGAAAAATGACAGAGGTCACAGCAGTGAGAGAAGTATTTCTAGTGTTCCAGCATGCTTTGAATGTCAATTACTGTTGCTATGATTATTCGTATTTAGAACTAAGACACTTTAACAATATGTTACCAAAATAGTATGAATACTATTTTTGTTTATGACAAACTTTATAAATAAAATAAACTGAACAAATCACAAATACATATCCCTGTGCATAACCTGTTATTTTAATGGCATGCATTTTTTAACTCATTTACAAATGCTAAAAAAGTAACAATTCTGTTTTTATTTATAATATACCATACTTTATTTTTAGTTATAGATTTATTATGAAATAAAAAAAACTAAAAAAAAAACTCTACCAAAGTATTAACAATTTTGTTTTTGTTTGTAATAAATCAATTTATTTTTTAAATATTACATTTATTATTTAAATAAATAAATAAAATTAAAAAACATTTATAAATAAAGAAATAAACAAATGTACTATTCTATTTTTATACATTGTTCTGTGAAATCTCTTTTCAGTTTTTTTAGAGAATGCAGGAGGAAAGGATCAAAAACTGTTTTTAATTATTTATTTGCGTATTTCATATTTTAAAAAATATGTTACCAAAGTAGCAGAGTTTGTTTGTTTATATTAGTTTATTTTAAATATTACACGTATTGTTTAAATAAATAATTAAATAATTAAATAAACAAATAAATAATTTTAAAATAACTAAATAAAAAAATATATTAAAATATTACATGTATTAATAAAATAAATAACTCAAAACAAATTAAAATAAAAACAAATTATTTAAAACAATAATTTTAAATATTTATCATTAAGCTATTTATTTATTTATTTATTTAAGATTTTTACAATATATTACCAAGTAGTACTGATTTTGTTTTTGTTTATAATCACCCTTTATTTTAAATATTGCATGTATTGTTTAAATAAATAAATACGTAAATAAAAACAATTCAACATTTTTAAAAAATGAATAATTTAAAACAATAAATAAAAATAATTTTCAACACATTTAGTACTGTTTTTGATAACATGTTTTATAAAATCTCTTTTCACAATTTATTTTAGAGAATACAGCAGAAAATAATCAAGAACAAGTTCTTATTTATTTGTTTATTTAAACATATTTTTGATTTTAAAAATGTTACCAAAAATTGGTACAATTTTGCTTTTGTTTATATCACACTTTATTTTAAATATTACATTTATTGTTTAAATAAATAAATAAAACAATTTAACATTTTAAATAATTTTAAACACATTTACTATTGTTTTTGATATTTTTTTTATAAAATCTCTTTTCACAATTTATTTTACAGAATACAGAAGTAAAGAATCAAGAACAGTTCTTATTTATTTAATTGTTTACTTTAAAAATATGTTACCAAAGTCCTACTGATTTTGTTTCTATTTATATCACAATTTATTTTAAATATTACATGTATTGTTTAAATAAATAAATAATTCAAAACTATTTTAAAAATATTTTTAAAATCATTTTTAACACATTTACAATTGTTTTTTGATAGCATGTGTTATAAAATATCTTTTTACGATTTATTTTAGAGAATACGGGAGGAAAATATCAAGAACTGGTTCTTATTTATGGATCTTTTAAAATTAAGATCATAAATATACCAGTAGCACCAGCACAGTTTGTGTTTATAATATACCGTATTTATTTTTAAATAATACAAGCATTATTTAAATGAATGAATTACATTTTTAAACACGTTTACTATTCTATTTCTACTCCACGTTCTATAAAATCTCTTTTCACAGTTTATTTTAGCGAATACAGGAGGAAAGGATGAGCTGGCACACTGCTCTCTCTGTTCCATCTGTTCGGCGCTCAGATAAACTGTGGTCATCTGTCCACATGCTGTATGTGGGTGAACAGGAGCTTTTACAGTATGTGCAGATATCACTGCCATTACACTCTTCAAAATGTGCTATGATGTAATACATGTCATGCCATCTAATCCTTTTGTGGAAGCAAGAACAGAATTTCCAGGAAACACATAAAGCTCTAGTCACAAAGCCAAACAGCAGACAAAGATTAAAGCGATAACTGACCAAAAAGATTCGGAATATAACACAAAAGACATACTGACTGCTTTAATGACACTTGAAAATCTGACCGTCACTAATGGTCATTCTGCCTTTGTGCTCTAAAGAAAGACGTTCATTCAGATTTTAAATGATATGAGGTTGAGCAAATGATCAAAAAGAAAAAAATCCGCCATCAACTATGCTTTAAAGTCAAACCAAATGGTTTATAAAAAAGAATCATCATGAAAATATGTCACAGACTGTGTCTCAGTCCGCACAAACAAACCAAAAAAATGTTGACAGCATTATACGTCATATAAACAACTTCCCAGCAGCATCAGCATGCTCATGCGCACACCGCAGATCGCTGTCTGTTTCTATCTGTTCTTTCCTACTAAACACAGCTGAGCTCTGAAACAGCCCGTCTGGATATCTGCTCTTACAGGGCCAGACGCTCACAGTAACGTCTAAGCACAGCGGGGATCATCATTAGCGGAGAATCACATTCAGTCCATTCATTTCAAGTTAACTACATTTTCCCTACAGTATCAGTGTTTGGAGCATGTAAAACGTGTATTTAACATGCCACATCTTTTGAACCACTATCACTTGCATTCCTAGAACAAGTAGTCAAGTGTGAAGCCTGTATTTTAATACATTAGTCTTGGCAGGAATCTGAAGGATTCTGGATAAAAAAGCGACTAATTAAAATGTGGCTTGAAGACATTTTCATCGATGATTCGTCTTTTTTTATTCTACCCAATCATCATTTTTTCACAGAACCAAAGATATTTTTCCCTGAATTAAATCAGATTAGATTATATAAGGCTTTATTGATCCATTGGATTTTTTTGCAGGAAGTGTCTCACTTGTTGCCTAACACTGCTGACAACCGGTTTGTGTCCTCAGAGGGCAAATCGAACACTTTGGATGACAGAGCAACATATGTTGCTTCAACTGCAGATTCAGCACATTTACTGATCAGTGCCTTCAAGTGTTTTTCTTTTTTTCTCTATAATGTGTATATTTGGTTGTACTATGCGTTTTTGTGTACTTTACACTTTTAGCTACTACGCTGCATATGAATTTCCTCTTTCGTTACATTTAAAAAGGTTTGTTTACACAAAATTGTGTTTCCAAATCAAATATGACTTGCTTTATTAAGTGGAGGGCAAAATCTTGTCACTAATTTCAACGTAATTTCAGTAGATTTAGACTGAAGCATTTAATCTTTAAAGGGATGGTTCACCCAAAAATTTTAATTCTGTAATTAATTCCTCACCGTCATGTCGTTCCAAACCCGTAAGACCTTTGTTTATCTTCAGAAAACAAATTAAGATACTTTTGATAAAGACTGAGAGCTTTCTGACCCTGCTGAAAATTAAGACTTTACTTAACAGAAGAGAAGAAATTGTTGAATAAAGTTGTTACTTTGTGCACAAAATTATTTTTGTAGCTTCAAAAGATTATGGTTGAACCACTGACGCCACATGGACTATTTTAACAATGTCCTTACTACCTTTTTGGACCTTGAACGTGGCAGTACCGGGGCTGTCTACACAGGGTCAGAAAGCTCTTAGATTTCATCAAAAATATCTTTTGTGTTCTGAAGATGAGCGAAGGTCTTACGGGTTTGGAACAATATGAGGGTGAGTAATTAATGACAGAATTTTCATTTTTGGGTGAACTATCCAGTTCAAAATCTTTGAATGATTCATTCACCAATGATCCAGTTCAACAAACCCAATGATTCAGTTGCAACTGAGAAAAAGCTACATACAGTATGACTTCAGAAGATCACTTATGATACTTAGGACTCTTCTGAGTTCTTCTGAAGCTTTTAAAGCACCAGCTCTTACACCCTTATTGAAGGATAACAGTGGCCAGCACATTCTTCAAAATTTCTCATTTTGTGTTCCACAAAAGAAATTACGTTTTGGATCAACAGGATGACCAAATTTTCATATTTAGATGAATTGTCCTATTGAATGAAAAAGGGAAAAGATGTTTTACATTTCAAAACTTTAGATGCAAAAACCTGAGATTTTTCACTATATGATTTTGAGATCCATCTTTTCACACTGAGGACAACTGAGCGACTCATATGCAACTATTACAGAAGGTTCAAACACTCACTGATGCTCCAGAAGGAAAAACGATGCATTAAGTGCCAGGGGGTGAAAACTTTTGGACAGAATGAAGCTGTGTACATTTTTCTTATTTTGCCTAAATATCATATTTCTTATTATTTAGTGCTGCCCTTAATAAGCTACAGAAGATACTTACATGTTTCCCAGAAGACATAATAGGTTAAATTTACCCTGATCTTCAAATTCAATAAGTTTTTAACGCATTGTGTTTTCTTCTGAAGCATCAGCGAACGTTTGAACCTACTGTAAGAGTTGCATACGAATCCCTCAGTTGTCCTCAGTGTGAAAGGACAGATCTCAAAATCACACATTCATTGTTGGAAAGGGTTCAAATATACAAAAATGCTGAAAAACCAAAGAATTTGTGGGACCTGAAGGATTTTTCAGAAGAACAATGGGCAGTTGAATCAAGTGTATGTAAACTTTTGAACAGGGTAATTTTTTTATACTTGTGGACTATATTTAATCATCTTTCATGTGAGATATCTTATTCAGGTCAGTACTCAATAAAAAATAACATGCATTTTGTATGACCCTGTTATTTTGTTAAAATAATTAACATTTTGCAGATTTCGCAAGGTGTAAACTTTTGACCTCAACTGCATATAGAAACCTGATAAAAATGCTCAATTAAAAGAAAAATCTCAGGGTTTTGCATCTGAAGTCTTAATTTGTTGTTTTATTTTTGCATTAAAATGTAAAAATTAATATAACTGACCTTGATTAAAAGCATATTTTATTTTTTAATACCTTTAATTTAATTAAAAATGTATTAGTATTTAATTTTTTTTAATATAATACATTTAAATACAACATAGCTGAAAATTACATATACTTTTGGCCCATGGATCTCTATCAGGCTCGATTTTTTGGCCCTTCGTATTTAAAAGTTTGGGTACCTCTGCTTTAAATAATTTCTTTACTACACCCATTTTAGTATAGAATACGATAGAAAGACAGAAATATTAAATAAACGATCAAAGATCAAGAACACAACTGCACTAGTAACTCAAACCATTTCCCAGCTTTCAACATGATAACAATCTGTCAGCACACAGCAGCAAAAGTATGCTAATTTCTTTCGATTTCAGTAACAGCGTTTTAATTTATCTGGATGAAGTGAAGAGGGATATGCAAGTCATAAATCATAAAAACGTATCACTCATTCTTTTTCATCATCTTTTTATGTTTCTACTCTGTTCCTCTCTCAGTCTGAAACCAAACTGCCACTGAATCACAATCACTACATCAAAAAGGCAATGAAAATACAACAAAAGCATCCATCTTACCTGTTTCGACTATGAAAGAGAGGATCCTCCGGTTCCAACCAGACGTCAGCAGCTCAGAATAGTGTGGATGCTGTAAAAAAACAATGTCATCATCAAAAGAGGAACTCTTATATGACAAAGCGAGCAAGTTTGTGCTAACACTGACTAAAGGACAAAAGGCTTGTCGGTTCACAGATGCACCAAAAAGTGGGCACCATCCAATAAAAAGAGGCAAAAAGCATGCAAAATTTGTTATTTCAAACCCCACTGGGATTTCTAAACATTATTGGCTCTGTGCAAACACAAAGCCATGCTGTAGATCAGCAGAAAGACTGACAGAGGGACCTGCTTTCAACGGCACCTCTACATCACACGTGCTGGTTCATGGTCGCGCATATATTAGCGTTTTCCCTCGAGACGCGCGCATTCATTTCACATTAACAGAAACACGGCCGCTGACACAGCCTCCCCCCCACGTTTTTTGATGGGAGACGGGGCACAAAGACGCTGTGATGGAGGGCTGCGTCGCTTTACTGCATTGTTTTCTTGAATTTGAAGCAAACTGAGGAAACCTCCAGCCTCTAGTGAAGCTGTCACACACAGCTGCTGTCTCACAGAGACCAGAAAGAGTGAGACTGAGAGAGGGAGAGAGAAAGAGGCAATAAAACAACAACAAAAAAATTCACACTAACTACCTCCCACCTCTCAGAGCTGACCTGAGGGGTTGTCATGGAGACGGGCCGCATGCCGGCACGATGGGGTGAGAGAGAGAAGGAGAGAGAGAGATGAAGGGGGTTCTGAGAGAATAAAATATGTGATGCTGAGAGACAGATCTCACAATATCGCAGCATTATCTATATTGTCAAAAGCCTGTCCATTCATTTCTTTTTTCACCCATTTATCCGTTTCTTTCTTCATTTATCCATCCGGCCAACCAGCTATTTCTTTTTCATCCATCTGTCTATTTCTATTTTCACCCATCCATTTCTATTTTATTAATCAATCTATTCATCTCTTTATTTTTTCATTCATTTATCTATCTATCATTTCCTTTATATTAATCAATCCATTAACCCTCCATCAGTCCATTTCTTAACTATCCATCCATCCATATCTATTTTCATCCATCTATTTGTATTTTCATTCATCCATCAATCCGTCCATCCATTTCTTATTCATCCATTTATCTATCTGTTCATTCATTTATCCATCTATTCATTTATTTTCCATTAATCAGTCCATTTATCCCTCTGTCGATCCATTTCTTTTCATCTATCCTTCCATTCATTCATCCATTTACACATCCACTTCTTTTTCAACCATCCATCCATCCATCCATCCATTTCTATTTTCATTCATCTATTCATCCACCCATTTCGTTTTCAAGCCAACAATCCATCCACTTCATTTTTTATCCATTTATCCATTTCTTTTTCATTAATTAATCCATTTATCCCTTCATCAATCCATTTTCATCCATCCATCCATCCATATCTATTTTCATCCATTGTCTATTTATATTTTTATCCACCCATCAATCCATCCATCCATTTCTTTTTTCATTCATCAATCCATCCATTTATCCATCTATCCATTTGTTTTTCATTAATCAGTCCATTCATTCAATTTATCCATCCATCCACTTCTTTTTCAATTATCCATTCATCCATTTATCCATCCATCTACCCATTTTTATTTTCATCCATCCATCCATCTGTTTTTCATTGATCCATCCATCATCCATCCATCCATTTTTTTTTCACTGATCCATCAATCCATCCACTTCATTTTTCATCTATTTATCCATCCCTACATTTCTTTTTCATCCATGTATCTATCTATTCATCCATTTATCCATTTCTTTTTCATTATTCAATCCATTTATCCCTCCATCCATCCATTTCTTTTTTATCTATCCATCCACTCATCCATTTATCCATCTATTTCTTTTTTAACGATCCATCCACTCATCCATCACCACATTCATTTCTATTTTCATCCATCTGTAAATTTCCATTTTCATCCATCAATCCATCCATGCATTTCTTTTTTCATCCATCCAACCATTAACTTAATTTTTCATCCATTTATTCATCCCTCCATTTCTTTCATCTATTTATCTATTCATCTAATACATCCATCCATGCATTCATTTATTTTTAATTCACCCATCCATTAATTTATCCTTCCATCCATTTTTTTCATCCATTCATTTATCCGTTTCTTTTCATCCATTCATATATTCACCCATTTATCATCCATTCATCAATTTCTTTTTCATCCATTCATATATTAATCCATTTATACATTCATCCCTTTCTTTTTCATCCACCCAATCATCCAACATCCATCCATCCATAAATACTTTTTCATCCATCCATCCACCCACCCATTCATTCATCCATCCATCCGTCCATCTATTTAATTTCCATCCATCCATCCATTCATTTACCCATCTATTATCTATAAATGTATCCATCCATTCATCCATACAGGTTTAAATTTTCCAATACTGACATATCACCTACATCAACATACATGACTACATCTATCTATTCATCCATACACATATAATTATACTTTAATATATAAAACATACCATCATAAAAAATACATGCTCCCACAAACCCTTAAGTTTTGGTTGTACACCTACAGACATCCCATCACCAGACACCATGACTTCAGAATAAACAAATCAGCACACACAAAGACAAATCTGACTGGTTTTAACAGGAAAGGTGATACCAGGTGTGTACCACGCAATGGACAAAATGCTGTTTGTTCTAAGGAACTATAGTCACAAAACCTGAGTCAAAGAGGTGAAAGGAAATAGTCCACCCTGGAGGCGTAACTTTGACCCACAGGGTGTGAGAAACGCAAATGTTATCCTGATAAATACCATTAAAAAAACTCAAGATCAAATCACTGAGAACAAACCAACCAAAAACCAAACAAAGAGTCATTATGGGTAAAAAAAAAACGTGTTATTTTTAACAGCCATAACACTATTACCTTAATACTGCAGTGAATCAACAGCAGTCCTTTCCTGGTCACGGTGTGTATCAAGTGTGTACCTCGCTAACCATTCTCTGTGGCTCGTGTAGAGCATGTGTGGCCGGTGAGCGCTCTGACAGGCATCTGCCTCACACACACACATACGCGGCCGCTCGACTCTCCCTGGCATCCACCCCCATGTGCCTGCCTCCTAACTCTGTGAGATTAACACACCCCTTTGTCACCGTACAAAGGGGGTTAATGCATTTCCTGGAGCAAACCGAAAGCATCCGTAGGGACTGAGGGATGGAGACAGGAAAAAGAGAGGTAGAGAAACGATATATAGTGCAGGTACATTTAAAGACCTTTCAATACACATCAGTCTCATTTAACAGGACTGTTGTTCTGTCAAGTGTTTGCTTTTTTGTTTCCTTTAATGGAACAGAATCGCACATGTGCTGAAGATCCCAATTAACCCCTAAGAGTGTGAAATGACTGTCAAATACACTTAACTGACGAAAGCCTCAATCATTGACTGAAAGACTGAGTGCAGATTTCAAAACCAACAGAAACCTCAAGACGGTCATGAATCAGAAGAGTCATCTGTCTCTGGTTTCGGATAAACACATTTAGACTTCATTGTTCTCTATGCGGCCTTCAATAAAAGTCATAAAAGCAGAGCTCTATGACAACCAAAACATTTATCCTAATGTAGCCAGACGTGATTTTACAGCCCTCTAAGCGCATAAAACAGCCTTTAGTGTTGACATAATGACTCATATAATGTCATATAATGCTCATTTTAAAGGTTCAGAGCACCTGTTTACTAAAGTTAACATGTATTCTCGTTTGCAAACCATATTGCTTCAATAATATGACTTATTTATGAGCAACACACATAATCAAAGATAAAAACTGTAAGACAGGACTTAATTATACCCGTCACGATCGATGACAATGATAAACTGGCTATTAGACTGTTGACTAAAATGACATCTAACAAAAACAGTTTTGATTAAATTTGACGAAACATTTTGACGAAAGTGTTACAATTTAGAATAAATCGCAACTAAATCATGCACAATATATATTGTTGTGTACAATATTTAAGAAAGTAAAACTTTTGATATTAAATTATACTTTAATATCATTTAAATTGCTGCAATGCTCAAATACAGGTATTTTTGCTTCATTCGAACAATAGGATAAAAAATACAACAAAAAAACTATCACATTCTGCGGTTAGCAAATGAAGACATAAAACGTCTCTGAGAAAAAATTAAACAATGCCATTAATAACCTCTTATCATCAATAAAATGATATCTTAATGAAGGTATAATGAAAAGCACGTTATAAAATGGTGACAACAGTAATATAAATTATAAAGTAATTCATCAGAATAAACAATTCTGCCACCAAGTAATACAATTCTAATAGGCTGACAACAGTTGCCAAGCAACATAGAAACTTGGCTCATTATTGTAGATATCAACTGATATGTGGTCACAAGTGTGTGTGTGTGTGAGCACAGTTCATACAATCAGAATGTATAGTAAAAAGTAAAAAAAATGGAAATATTGAATGTGATATATACCAGGTTGCACATTCCTGTGCCTCCCTGTATTGTATATTTCAGTGACCATGAACAGATATTTACATCAGTAACCTAAAAGTAATACCCGTATCCAATAACCCAAGAGCCCATTTAGCTATACTGTGGCTTTCTGAGTATCATATGAGTAAGGACATGTAGATACAGTCTAGAGCCAATATGAACAGAGAGAAAAGCACTGATTGCTTTCCCCAGCTCTCAGCTTTAATTTACCCGTCTGAGTGTTAACATCCGTCAGACTGGGGTCCCTCACACACACACAAACGGCAGAATAGACTGAGCGCTGGAGAGCTGCACAAAAGGGCATGGAGAGGCCTTTTCACACAGCAGATTTAGCACACACCAGCTGGGCTTTCAGCACAGAGACGAGTCGCCGCTGAACTCTCTGTCATTTCCACTTCAGCTCTGAGTTACACAGTTATCCATACTAGCGGACAATACACGGACATAATTCCCACCAGACCTCCAACGGCACTAGAAAGGAAACAAAAGACCTGCTTTTCTTTTTAACTTTTTAAGTAATCCACTTGATCTTGTGTAGGATCACATATTTGATTATTATTATTTTTTTTTTAAACATATATATAATTTATATAAATAAAAAATATACTTATACAGATGGTTGGTTGATTAAAAATAATAGTTTTATTTTATAATTAATTACAAATATAAATGTAAATAAATATACACATAAATATTACAATATCAAAATATATATTTTATATATTAGTATTGAGTTGTATTGGTATTATGAGCAAGACAGAGGAACAAAAGAGAAAGCAAAAGGACGTGAACTGGAACTGTTGGCATGATGCCCCCTGGGGAGGCCACACATTGCAATAAGACACTGTTATTTGATTTTTATGTTAATGATGAGGTTTGAGCAAAGGCCACATGCCAAGACAGAGATGGAATGGCTGTAGGGTTCCACACACGACCCTTCGGTTCTTAAAAATCTATTGGAATCATCTATATGCAAAAAAAGAAGTGGTGTAAAATTACATTTTAAAGGTATAATCATTTCTGATGCACTAGCATCACTAAACTGATTTGAAAAAACAAAGACTTTAAACATTTTTATTAATGCAGTAAAAAGTAAAATCTACCATTAAAATATATATATTTAAAATTTACAACAGTTCTTTCTAGTTCTCAAATCTGATTGGCTGAAAGCAGTGTGATATTCTAGTGATAACAGAACCGTTTCATCGTTTGTATGTTTTCAGAGATGTGAGCACCAGGGCATCAGTGGGCATTCAGCACTCATGAACCCGCCGAGAGCAGCCTTACCTCGGCCAGATCTTCTGGAGTTTGCAGCTGGTTCTGATGTCTCTATAGTGGCTAAACATGAGATATAATTACTTTTGAGTAAATCTAACGGGCAGTTTTTGGTCTCATTAGTCTATTATTTGTTCCAGAGCAAACAGTTTTGTCTGAGGGCAAAATTTCAAGACGTTACTGTCATGAATCTGGTACTGATTGCCAGTCTGCTCACCACCAGAGGTCACTTTGCCATTTCACATTGCACAGACTGTTGCACCACACATTTCTACATCATTCATTGCGCTGATGACACACATAGCTGTAACTAATCAAGCACAATATATAAGCCTTGGACTTCCTCTTCCTATTTGCTGAGTATTGCATTGCATTTAGCACTTGTCTAGTGTTTAGCGACTGTACGGAGCCACTTTGTTTTTCCAGAATCTAGTTTAATCGTGTTTTCTAGTTAGTTTATCCTTGTCTTGTATCCTTGCCTTGTTATATACCATTTGCCTTGTCGTTCGGACTCGGTCCACTCCTTGTATGAACTCTAGCCTGTCTATTTGGATTACCCATTTGCCTCACCCCTTGGATTACGTTCACCACTGATCGACCCTCGCCTGCCTTATGGATTACTCTTGTGTCTTGCTCTAATATACCTGTTTGCCAGTGTTCGACCCTGCCTATGTTTGACTATGTCTCAGCCACGTTTCAATAAAAGTATGCATTTGGATATGCCCGCTTCCCATCTCCCTCGCTCCGTAACAGTTACATTTTATGTAAATTTAATGCTGAATATCAGAGCGCTGCCTTGGTAGTTTTCACTGAATTGTCTAGCAACTTTACACTGGCTGCTGTTGGTTGTTAAATAATATTATGCAATAAATTACATTTTATACAAATAATAGTAGTATTTAATAATAGTATTTGATTTTAGTTACAATATTTCGCCATTAGATGGCGGCAAAAAACTTTTTATGAGTGAGTCAGCAGTAAAGACTTTTATATTGAAAGAGACTGAAACAGTTGTAAACAAAGAGGTTATTTTCACTTTCAACAACAGCTTGTAAGAAGTCTTAATCAGTCTTAACAGATGAAAAGATACTACGACAAAGATATCGCTTTCCTCAGCGGACATTCAAACTAATGTTTTATTGTGAATATGAGATTGAGCTGAAGAATGAATGCTGTATCAGACGCAGGGAATCACACTCGCTCAGTCCAGTGAGCTTTTAATACAGTAATACAATAAGCTTTTAATGAAGCAAATCAATGTTCCTTCATCACTAGTTCAAAGTGACGTTTTTGAATTAGTAACGGAGGCTTGTTAAACTGTCAAATCCATGGCGGAAGGAAGTAGTTGGCACGAAAGAGGGTTTTAAACACACTCGGTTGTATGTACATACTTGGGCTGTCAAACTGTTGTATAAACGCAATATCACTTAAGTAGTCATGCAATATGGCTGTATATTGGCATGCTGTGATTACCAATGGCTGATTCACAGCCATATCGCAAGCTACTCACGTGATATTGCTCATTTAATATATGTTAACATTTTGGGCCATCAATTTTGAGCAGGTTTTTCTTTTTCAAGCCAGATTTCTTTTGTTTTAACTGCTTATTCAGGCGCACAGTGTATGAAAGCTCTCACAACTCATTTTACCAGCTAATGACTTATGTGCCTTCCGTTTTATTGATCTGCCTGTTTATATAAAGGCCACAGTTCTCAAAAACAGTCAATAAACAGCATTCAGCCCTCTCCGATAAGGTCAGCATATATTGGCCATATTTTCCACACAAAGCTCTCATTACCACGCTGATTCTTATTCGTTCTGTAATCAACATTACTCTTGGGTTTATAAAACAGCCATGGCAGAAATCAACTCTTATCTCATAAACGCCACATAAGTCAGTCTCTTTCAAGCTCCAGATCACACAACATCATCACCATGGAGATTCACTGTGGCAACGAGGCCCGGCGATGGTGGGGCCACCCCGGCGACCCCGACCCATCAGACATTAAGCCGGCACTCTGGAGAGAAACTAATCTTGTGTAACATACAATGAGCGAGCACGGAAAGAACAAACCAAAGCAAAGAAGCAGACACAGAGGGAGAGTCGGCCGAAAGAAAGCTAATGAGAAACGTATTCTTCAAAAGAAAACACAACAAGCTGGTGGTAATAAAAAAAGAGAGCGGGAGAACTGGGGAACTACGGGGCCGTATTTCACTCTGAGGGGAGCTATACGTCTGATGGATGAGAGAGGAGAGGGTAAGGAAAGGCTTCTGTGATGGCTATTATTAGCCTCACTATAGAGGGAACAGATTTCTCCTTAAGCCAGTAACTCAGCTGATTGAGAAACTTCTCAGATCGACTCCCTGAGGCTCGTGAATCACAGTGGACACATTCGCCCTGCGGACAGTAGACCGAACAGTGGCAAAGTCAAGAAAAGATGTCAGCTGAAAGAGAAATTTGAAACTCTACTCACTGAGCATCCAATGTAACATTCTTGTTTTTATTATTGTTTTTATTACTTAAAAATAAAGCTAAATAAAATAAATA
>JAHKKF010496156.1:0-24005 GCA_019740295.1 Labeo calbasu | reverse complement strand
TTTTTTTTTTAAAGAAGTTTGTTCTGCTCACCAAGCCTGCATTTATTTAATCCAAAGTACAGCAAAAACAACAACATTTTGAAATATTTGTACTATTTAAAATACCTGTTTTCTATTTTAATTTATTTTAAAATTTATTCCTGTGATTTTTCAAAGCTGAATAGCATCATTACTCCAGTCACATGATCCTTTAGAAATCATTCAAATATTTTGATTTGCTGCTCAAAAGCATTTATTATTATGTTGAACCTGAAATAGAAATCTTTTGTAACATTATAAATGTCTTTATTATCACTTTTGATCATGTGACACTGAAGACCGGCGTAATGATGCTGAAAATTTAGCTTTGATCATAGGAATACATTAAATTTTAAAATATATTCAAATAGAAAGCAGTTATTTAAATAGTAAAAATATTTCATAATGTTACTGCTTTTGCTGTATTTTGGATCAAATTAATGCAGGCTTGGTGAGCGAAAGAACTTTTGACTGGTAGTGTATTCAATTTTATAATAATGAGAAAATATGTTGTTGTTAATGTCAGCTTGAAATTAGGATCGTCTTTTATTCAATACTGTAACGTACTGCTGAGTAAAATAGCTTTTCAATGAAGAAAAAATGTAGGGCGAGACTTGATTTTGTCAGGAATTGATTGGCTCGTCATTTGTTGCTCATGTGTGTGTCTATAGGTCGAATAAATATGTTGAGTAAATATAGCGAGTCACATGCAGTACACTTGTTCTACCTTTTCCTTTGTAGAGCCAGGGGTTGAGGCTGGCGTTAGTTTGCGGTGGACTCTGACAGGCTGTGGCTTCTTATTCTCCTTCGGTCTTGGTAGCGTATTAATCTTAGCCTGGATCAAATCCACCACCCTGAAGTCTGCATAAGCGTGGGCAACGTCCAAGCAGTTTTGCTCTGCAATTAAAAGATTGAAAGTTCCTGACTCAAATGACAGCAGAGCCAAAGTTGATCAGTCCCAGAGATTTAATGCACCATAAATCAGGGTGTTCATAAGAGCCCTCCAGCAAAGATGAGGTGGCATTGTGGGAATGACTTAAACACTTTGCGCTAAGATGGTTATGAAACTGAAATGGTGTTTGTGGTTCAACAGATTTAAAATCAATCAAGATGTTGAATTGTATTACAATTTTTTTTTTTAGAAAGAAAACTCTACCTGTCTTGTTTACTGCATTGACCTTGGCACCGGCTTTGATGAGGTACTCCACACAGGACGGCCTACAGCTCTCAATGGCTCTCATTAGGGGAGTGGCTCCATTGATGGTGGGCAGATCCACAGAAGCTCCTGCCTCCAGTAGCAGCTGTATGATATCTAGCTGTCCCGCATGACAAGCATGGTGTAGAGGAGTCCAGCTGAACTGATCGCATGCGTTCACATCAGCCCTGTGATGAGATTTTACAAACTTTAATCTATTCCTTTAGAGCAGGCATCGCCAAACTCACCCAAACTGACATAACTTTCATTTTTGAGTGAACTATCCTTTTAAGTGAATTCTTATACGTTTATTAAACTTACCCATTATCAACGAGGAACTTTGCCACTTCGTAGTTCCCACTTGCACATGCAGCCATGAGTGGCGTCTTGTAAAAGCGATCTTTCACATCTACAGGAATCTTTTGGCTTAGTGCCAACCTGAGAGACTCAATATCTCCTGTTTTAACACAGTAGTTCATATTTATGTATATCTTTTCGGGCTCGTCGATGTACCATGCTGTATCATCCTCGATAGGATGCCCTGGTTGATGGTCCCGGTCGTATCTGTGGGTGTCTGTAGCATGCTGGTAACTTTCAATCAAAAACTGCGGCGGCCCACCATCATCACGCCGATGAATGAGATCAGGTGGGACGGTGCAGATGGGCAGAGGTGCGTTGAACTTAGTCTTTTTGGTCTTTCCTGCCTTGGTTGCCTTCTTCTTTTTAGGCCCATAAGAAGCCATAACATATGTCTTCGGAATATACTTGAGACCTTTTAGGAAGTCATTTATATTTATAAAGGCCTCTCGTCTCTTATCAAGAGCAAGCAGAAGAGCATGAATTTGGTTATCATCTAGAGGAGCGTGAAGTTCCTGAAGAACAGACACAAACGTCGCCTTGGACACCATCTCTATTCCCATGTAGCTGTCTGATGCTGACTCGAAAGCACTTCTCAGTGCATTCTCATTTTCATGAGACCAGTCGTGAAGCGTCAGAGCCCACGGTTCATTTGTGCCACCCGCTCCTTTTGAGAACTTTCCATGCAGTCGTTCAGCCTTCTTAAGCTCTTTAACAGTGGCTTTGTGACCACAATCCTTTGCAATCTGACGGGGAAGCAGACCTTCTTGGTTCTTCAGTTTGGGATTGCATCCTAAAGTAGGAATTTGAATCTTTAAGGCATTAAAAAATATTTCAAATCAAGTTCGGGTAATTCCACATTAAAGAAGTCCACTTCCAGAACAAAAATTTACAGATAATTTACTCACCCCCTTGTCATCCTAGATGTTTGTGTCTTTCTTTCTTCAGTCGATAAGAAATTATGTTTCTTGAGGAAAAAAATCAGGAATTATCTCCATATAATCTTCAGTGGTGCCCTCAAGTTTTAACTTCCAAAATGCAGTTTAAATGCAGCTTCAAGTGGCTCTTAACGTTCTCAACCTAGGAAGAAGGGTCTTATTTAGCAAAACGATCTGTCATTTTCAAAACAAATTGACAATTTTTATACTTCAATATGGTCAAAACAGTTAGGGTATGTCAGAAAACTCCCATCTTGTTTTCTTTATTAACTTCAAAATCATCCTACATCGCTGCAGAAGTACCGACCCAGTGTTTAGTGAACATGCAGAGAAGATCAAACGTCCTTTACAAAAAAAGGTAAAACAGCGATGTGATTTTGACATTGAAAAAAAAACGAGACAGGAGTTTTTCGACATACCCTAACCGTATTAACCCCGATTACACAGACTATGCACACGCATCACAGAGACGAGACAACACAAGCGTTAGAGGTTGTAAGTAAATAAATTGTCAATTTGTTTCAAAAATGACAGATCGTTTCGCTAGATAAGACCCTTCTTCCCTGGTTGGGCTCATTTAGAGCCATTTGAAGCTGCATTTAAACTGCATTTTGAAAGTTCAATCTTGGGGGCACCATTGAAGTCCACTATATGGTGAAAAATTCGGGAATGTTTTCCTCAAGAAACATAATTTTGTATCGACTGAAGAAAGAAAGACATGAACATCTTGGATGACAAGGGGGTGAGTAAATTATCTGTAAATTTTTGTTCTGGAAGTGGACTTCTTTAAGAAGCATGACTGCTTTTATGGTAGAATTGCAGGATTTGGGGAAAAATGTAGGTCTTTAGGAAGTTTTATTCGTCCACAAGCATCTTCCCTTTCTTTTCTCCTCTTCTTACTGCTTATTAAGCAGTGAAGACTTACACTGCTTGTCACTGCCCTTTGACTGAAAATTACAACCAAAAGCCGCACAATGTGCCATCGTATCAGTATTTTTTTTTAACGAGTTGCTAATTTCAAGTTGCTACCATTTCACATCATCAAAATAATGGCGTCCCCTAGGCTGACCACCTGTCCCGCTTTGTGTTGTACCGCACAGCATTTCCACCCCTTGTTCCGCACGTCGCATATTGAGAAAATGTCCCGCATTTTCATCAGTCTGTTGGTTTGTAATTGTCGGTTAAAAAAAACATACGCACATTCTTTTGCCTTTTTTAGAAAGCTTTCAATTTACTCTTTTTTTGCGGCGTAGTTTCCGTACAAAAGATGTGCGGACATCATCAAGTGATCCAACACCACCAACGGAAATGGTGAAGCGCACACGGTTTCTATGGCATTGTTTTAATGACAAATGTTCAGAGCGCATTATTGTAATGCGAGGGTGCATCAAAATGCACAAGCACAAATCTCTTCTATCGCAGGTGGATCACTTCACTCTCACACAAAACAGACGTGCTTTCTCTTGCTTACATGTGTGCGCTCAGAAACATAAATAAGCGTATATGACACCGGATGTAAATCAGTATGTACAAAGCATAACAGTAGTAAATGTATCTGTTTCACACGTGTCCTGCATTGTCCCACAAAATCACATCTACTGTCTTGCAACAGATCTATTGCCAGGTGGTCACCCTAGCATCTCCCATAGTCCAAAACATGTGTAAAACAATGTGGATTTTTTAAATAACTTAAATCTGTTGTGGGTTTTCTAGTCCATATTTTAGTAAGAGACATCATTTAGTTATATTAAGCCATACAAGTCTTAATACCCAGGGTTCCCTTTAAAGCTTCCCTTTTGTTGACAACAGCTGGTTTATGAGCACTTCTCATTATGAATTTGTGAATATATGTGATGAATATGAAAATAATGAAGAAAATAAACTTTCCTAAAAAAATAAATGTAGTAAATAAAAATCATTTTTATACACTATTTTGTTGTTTTCAGGTGTAGTCAATTGTTTTACTAATGATACCTTTTTGTCATTGAGAATTTACAGCTATCATCTTTAAAAAAAAAAATAGTAACAAGTAGCCATTCTCCCCGGTTTTAATGATTCTGTTTGGCTTAAAATAAATGTATTTACCTCTTTGAGCTAGAAACCTGCAGCAATCTGTGTAGCCACCAGAGGCAGCAAAGTGCAGTGGTGTATCCCCCTCTGATGTTACCACTCCAAAGTCTGCTGCATATGCAGACAACACCTTAATAATCTGGAAGAAAGTAGTAATGATAATACATAGGCATATAGCCAAATGCTAGGACAGTTTCATTTAATAACAGCAAATCTGATCACTCTTTATATTCTTTATATGTTAAAAAACAACAGAAGTGATGCTCACTTCAAAGAAGCCTTTTTCAGCCGCAAAGTGAGCTGCATGGAATCGCTTCTTATCCAAGGCATTGACGTTTCCTCCTTTCTTGAGGATGACTCTTACAAGATCTATTGCTCCAGCTCGGGTGGCCTCCATCAGAGCTGTCCGACCTGTTTCCTGGGATATCATAATATAATATACAAACACCCATCAGCAGTTTGCTTAGTTGATGTACTTGTTTTGTATGATCAGTTTAAGTTGCAAAATCAAATGCAAGTGCACATTCAAAGTTTGGAGTCCATCTCAGGGAAAGAGGCTTTAAATATATTTGCAAACCTGATTTGTAGCATTAGGGTCTGCTCCTCTCTCTAGGATACTGAGACACATTCCTTCACAGTCCTGAGCTTGTTCACAGGCCAGCAGAAACACTGGCATCCCAGTTTCTGAAACATTGTTGACATCTGCATTGCCGTTCAGGGCCACCTGGAGGCAGCGCATGTGCCTTTTGGTAGGGTGGATGCAGTAGAAGAGCAAGCCTGGGAGAAAAGCCAAAGTACGGATTACTCAGATCGGTTTACACACTAGTTTTACTGGTCGTGCCCTGATCTGTAATTAGATAGACTGCATACAGTAAATCTCCAAAATGGCAGGATGCTGCCAGCCATTGATGATCTCTGTGGACTATGTGGTTGCTGTTAAAATGTCTTATGAAAAATAATTGTTAGTAGGTGTCAGATGCCGGAAGCCTTGTTAATATCTAACCATAGAGAAAAAGAGAGATATTGTACAGTATATTGATCAATAAAATTGAGTATTTACAGATTAAGTCTAGTCCCTGGCACTGACAGAAGCTTTTAACAGTTGCATGCATGTTTTTATCAACAGCAATGGATAAAAAGTGGCAGTTAAACTATATTACCTTTCCCTTCTTTGTCTACAAGTTTCATATCTGCGTTGTTCTTGGCCAGTAAAGACACGATGCCGTCATATCCGAGCTCTGCGGCCATCATCAAGGGTGTCCGCCCCCTCCTGTCCTGCACGTCTGGACGGGCACCTTGAGATATAAGGAACTCCAGCATGTCGGGTTTGTTGCCCACCGATGCCAGGTGCAGGACGCCGTTCCCCTCGTGTGGCTCAGTGAGATTTATGAGGTCATGAACACCCATGCCGATTAATTTCTCTATGTACAGCTTATCTCCATCCTGGACGCACTGAAGCAGCCGATAGATCTGCAAAACTTCAAGCCTTCCCTTGGCCAGGGTGCATGACATCCTGAAAATATAAAAACTTGAGATTTTAAACAATGTGCAGGGCAAATTGTTGATTTTATTGTTTAAAATCAAACAATAGTAGGGCACAACATGGCTGAAAGTAGTTTCATAATTATTAGTTTCATGTATATAAGAGGTACATGACCAGTCAAAAGTTTTTTAAAGAATTCTCTTCTGCTCACCAGGCCTGCATTTATTTGATCCAAAATACAGCAAAACCAGTAATATTGTGAAATATTTTTACTATTTAAAATAACTGCTTTCTATTTGAAAATATTTTAAAATGTAATTTATTCCTGTGATCACAGCTAAACTTTCAGCATCATTACTCCAGTCTTCAGTGTCACATGATCCTTCAGAAATCATTCTAATATGCTGATTTGCTGTTCAAGAAACACTTTTATTATTATTATTACCATCTTTAAAACAGTTGAGGACATTATTTCAGGATTCTTTGATGAATGGATAGATCCAAAGATCAACATTTTTGTAACATTTATACACTATACCATTCAAAAGCTTAGAGTCAATATAATTGTATTTTATTTTACTTATTTATTGAAAATAAATTATAGAAATTAATACTTTTAATTTATCATTTATGCTTTAAATTTATCAAAACTGATGATAAAGACATTTATAATGATACAAAAGATTTCTGTTTCAGATAAATGCTGTCCTTCTGAACTTTCTCTTCATCAAAGAAACTTGAAAAAAAATCTACTCAGCTGTTTTCAACGTAATAATAATAATAAATGTTTTTTTTTAGCAGCAAATCAGAATATTAGAATGATTTCTGAAGGATCATGTGACTGGAGTAATGATGCTAAAAATTCAGCTTTGAAATCACAGGAATAAGTTACATATTAAAATATATTTAAATAGAAAACAGTTCTATTTTGCTGAATCATATAAATTCAGGCTTGGTGAGCAGAAGAGACTTCTTTAAAAAACATTAAAATCAGAAACTTTTGACTGGTAGTGTACGTTCCTTTAGAAAGTCAAATTTAAAAGAACAGCAAATGAAACATTGTGAATAATTTACTCCCATTGTGTTCATATGTAATCATGTAATCCATAAAAAGTAACTGTAAATGTGACGACTTACCTCAAATCTAATGCATGCCCTTTTGCTTTAATATTGTAATGATTTTTCATAACAAACACATTTTTTTACCATCTGATAGTTTTGGGACCCGATTTTACTTTTTTACACCCTACTGTTTAATTTGGAGATTTTTTTTTTTTTAAGTTGGTAACAATATCTATTAAACATGTTTCTCAAGACTACATTCAATGCCAAACAACATTAAGATTCCCTTACCTGCCTTCGGTTTCTGAAATCCACAGTATGTTAAGTAAATGTTTCGTTCAACATTGTTTCCAAGCGCGTCTCTCTCTGTGCTCGCTGTGTATCACTATGGCAACAGCACGCCATGAAGTCTTAAAAAGCTTCTTCAAGAAGTAAATTCCGCCTCATTGTCCCCGCCTCTTTTTTATTTAGAAGCGGCCCAAGATAGAATTACCGCACTTTTACGTGATCACTTGACCTGGGTTGAGTAGCCTGACGAGAAACTGCATATCAGTTTTCATGGCAATGTCTTCAAGCGTGTGAGTAACTTTTTGTATGAGTGACAGTAAGTGACATCTATCACAAAGAGAGGCTTCCTTGCGCCATGCTCATGCGGGATATGGTTCTCTCACCATTAAGTCGAAGTCATGCATAATTTAATATGTTATCACTATAGCCTGCGCTCAGTCATTCTCAGGGAAGGGGGTTTGGTTCAACAAGAAAATGTGCTGAAGGAAGATTTATGATTGTCCACTAGAGGGCGCGAATTCAAAATAAGTAGTGGCCCGCGCTTTTTAAGCCAATGAGAGAACACAATCTGCTTTTTGTGTTTTGGGATTGGTTCGTGTGGTTGTGGAGGGCGGGGTTTTAGAGTTTAGATAGAGCGTGTGGTTGAGGGAAAGGGTAGCATCTGCTAAACAAAACGTTTAAGATAAGAAAATAACTTCTTAACACAAAAGAAATCTGTGAAAAATATTTAATTAAAAACTAGCATTGCAAACACACTGTATATTAAATATAT
This sequence comes from Labeo calbasu, assembly GCA_019740295.1. Lineage (NCBI taxonomy): Eukaryota > Metazoa > Chordata > Actinopteri > Cypriniformes > Cyprinidae > Labeo > Labeo calbasu. Next base: position 15,822 of record JAHKKF010496156.1, on the reverse strand, counting down.
AACATTCAACTTTGAAGAAGTTATGATTATGGAAACATTTCGTGCTGAGAGGACTATTTGGATTGCACAGCAGTCAGATACACATTATTTGCATAATTATAATACTGTTTTGTAATGCCTGTAGTGCCAAGATGAAACCTAAACATGTCAGGTTTAAACATATGTGACCCTGGACCACAAAACCAGTCATAAGGGTCAGTTTGTTAGGATAGGACAATATTTCACCAAGATATGACTATTTGAAAATCTGGAATCTGAGGGTGTGAAAAACTGCCTTTAAAATTGTTCAAATTAAGTTCTTAGTAATGCATATTACTAATCAAAAATTAAGCTTTAATATATTTACGGTAGGAAATTTGCAAAATATCTTCATGGAACATGATCTTTACTTAATATCGTAATGATTTTTAGCATAAAAGAAAAATATAATTTTGACCCATACAATGGGTCAAAATTGTTGACTATTTCCACAAATATTGTTGACTATTTCCACAAATATACTCGTGCTACTTATGACTGGTTTTGTAATCCAGGGTCACATATGGTTCAGGTTGTGCCTGGACAGCTGATATAACCTGGTCCCAATTACAAATTGAGAAAATCACCTGTTTTACCACAAATTGAAACATTCTGAAGTAAAGGCCTTTTAAGGAATTCCTCTCTTCTGAGGGTTAAAATGGACTGTATGGTCAAGGTTTGATCTCACAGTGCTAAGTCCTTTTAAATCCGTTTGTATTAAAGAAAACATTAGGCATAGACCACCAAGATAGCTAAGGTCACACAAATACACGTCTGGCAAAGATACAGATTCTGAGCCGTTAGATTTAGTCTATTTAGAGAACATCTGCGGCCCAAAGAGACTAAATAAAAATCCACTGGCAAAAAGATGGCCAGGATTAAATCTTTTCTGCATCTATCACAAACAGCTTTGAAAGTTTTCTTTGGAAGAGTCACCAGAGAATGGGATACAGAAGCTTCCTGATCTATAGCCTCTGGCATGTCTAAAAATGTCCCTCTCTGCACAGCCTGCTTAATTTGAATTCATCCTTTTATAGTTGCTTTTCCAAATTTGGAGATTAAGTGAATAAATGTGCCGCAAATATGACAAAATAACACAGTGAGGAAATGGAAAATAATTTAAAATATCATGTGTAGTATTTATTGTATCCATCTTTTAAAAACCTGAATGGAGCCTTTGAGGGAAAAACATCTTTTCTTATGTTAAAATGAACCAAACCAATAGTACACACAAATCCATATTTTCTCATGGTCTCTGGATTTCTTCTTCTTGAGGTGTATTTTAGTGAAGCTTGAAAGTTGGAAGTATACATAGCGGTGTGATGCTTTAAGAAAATAAAAATTACATTTGTGCTTTTCACATACAGTATTTTGGCCATGGTTTTTGTGTTAGCATTTTCTGAGAGCATAAACGCAGCATTTCTTAAAAAAAAAAAAAAAAAAGTAGTGATTGCATTGATCGGATAACAGAAACAGATAACAGATCCCAGTTTGACAGTCACTCGTTCTGATCTCTTCTGGGGATGTGTTAGTTTTTTAGATCTTTGCTGTCCTCAATTGCATTTTAATATAATCAAACATGTCTGCTCACATACAGAATATGAAAATATATGATTTTGCCATTCAAGAATAAATGTAAAAAACATAACCATATAAAAAAGCTCAGTCCATTTTTCTGATAATAGAGAAAAAATATATCCATCTTGTGTTTCCTTAGGGCCTGTTATAAAAGAAACCTGCATATGATTTGCATCTTAAACCTTATTCAACACTGAATATGTAGAACTGTTCTTCAAAATACAAAATACAACTACAATTTTTTACATCTGACATTGTCCATGATTCTCAGATGGGTCTTACAAAATGTTTGTCTGTTTCCTCATAGAGCAACATCCCACTGAAGATCGTAAGGGGCTCCACAGAGTGGGCGAGTTTACCTGTGACCAGGTCAATGCAGACAGTATCTCCCTCCTGCAGAGGAAGTATAATGTTAAAGATGACCAGGGAGCCAGGAATGTGCCGTGCCTCCGCCATGGGTTTCTCAAGACCTTCGGGCTGATAGCCTGCTGAATCTCCACGGACAATTCCATAATTGGATTTAGACAAGACTGCCTCAATCTTGACATTCCTGTGACCTGTCAAGACTGCACTGAAGAAGTATCGTCCCGTCACAGGTGCAGTGAACATACCTGTCAAAATACATTTAGTGAGAGAATTGTATGAATTTGACAGTCCTTAATTCACATCAGCATGCTTGTATTTAACATACATACCTGTCTTTGGATTGTAGGCCTCTTTTTCATTGACAAAGACCTTGTTGAAGACAATAGTGCCTGCACTGGGTTGCGGTCGTGTGAGCGCTGCTGAGAATGACAGTCTTGGGACGTGTGCATCCTCCCCAGGAGGTCCTGGTAAGCAGGAGAAGAATAGAGAAACAGTTATTTATTTTTAGAAATATCATTTTATTAATAGAACATTTTCATGGTAGTAGTAATAGTAAGAACACTGACCTTGTTCACCTCTGAGTCCTAAATAGGAAAAAAAATAAGAAATTTGTAATTTGTAAATTTGTTTAGGTATTGTTGTGTAAAAAACATATACACTGCTGTTTAAAAGTCTCTTATCAAGGTTGCATTTATCTGATCAAAAATAATGTGAAATATTATTTCAATGTAAAATAACTGTTTTCTATGTGAATATATTTTTAATTTTAATTTATTCCTGTGATGCAAAGCTGAATTTTCAGCATCATAACTACAGTATTTAGTGTCACATGGTTCTTCAGAAATCATTCTAATATGCTGATTTATTATCAATATTAAAACAGTTGTGCTGCTGAATATTTTGTTGGAAGCTGTAATACTTTTTTCAGGATTCTTTAATAAATAAAAAGTAAAAAAAAACACGCATTTATTTAAAATAGAAATCTTTTGTAACAATACAAACTACCATTTAAAAGTTTGTGGTCAGTAAATTTTGATTCTTTCTTTTTTTTAAAAAATTAATACTTGATAATAAAAGTAATAAATCAGCATGTTAGAATGATTTCTGAAGGACCATGTGACACTGAAGACTGGAGTAATGGTTGAAGAAAATTCAGCTTTACATCACAGGAATAAATTCTATTTTAATATATATTCAAATAGAAAACCATTATTTTAAACTAATAACATTTCACAATATTACGTTTTTGTCCGTAAGTAAATGCAGCCTTGATTAGCATAAGATTTAACATGTAAAATCATACTGATTCCAAACTTTTGAATGGCAGTGTATTTATTTATTTTCTTGTGCCATTTATTTACCTGGGGGTCCAATTGGCCCCACTTTGCCTTGTGGTCCTTCTCTGCCTGGAGGTCCTCGTGGCCCAGGTGGTCCTTTGGATCCCTTCTCTCCTTGAGGACCAGGTAGTCCAGGAGGTCCTAAGAATTGGTCCAGAAAACATTGCTTGGTTTACATTCAAAAACGGATAATTGATGTATGTGTCCAATAATTTTTACATAGATTTACATATTCTTAACATGAATGTAACGTAACATACCAATAAAGTCCTGTTCGGTGAAGCTCTGGAACTCCTTGAGAACATTCAGTATGGAAGAGTTGAACTTGTTCATTTTGCCATAAATGTTCTCTAAGTGAACACTGTGAATGCTGTTGATGGCTTCGCCATGAGAGATAACTGTGGAGTTTAGGTCATTAACACATGTCCAAAGCCCAGAGACGTGCTTGCCCAGGCCATCTTTGATTGTCTGAAGGTTTACAGACAAGGAATCCAGTCTACTGCAGACATCCTCCATCTTTGAGAGCCTTTTATCCAGGCCTTCTCGAGAAAGTTTGCATTCTCCCATTTCAGTCATCAAATTGCTGTTAAAGCTACTGATGCCGTTGAAACGCACTTTGCTGTCTTCTTTGTGCTTGTTCAAATCATCCTGAATCTCATCTAACTCTGAGTAAATTCGTTCCTTAGACGAGTCCAGATCTGAAATAGAGTTGCCATGCCCATGTATGGTGTTCCTGAGGCCTTTCAGAGTGTCATTGATGGAGCTGAATGTTTGGATTACGTCTGTGAGCTCACCCTGAATAGACTTAAGGTCTTTGCCAAGCTTGCGAGTTATGGTATTTTGATTATCTATGTTCCTCTGATGGTCAGCCATGCTGATCATACATTGGCCTGTGCATTTCTCAACCTCTTCTTTCAGTTTGCCCACTTCCTCCTGGAGGTTTGAGCACACCTGCGAGCAAGCGTACTCATCTGCATCTACCTTTTTGCGTAAATCTGTAAGTTGTCCCTGGAACGTGTTAAAAGTCTGGTTAAACATGTTCCTTATTTTTTTAATTTCACCTTCTATCGAACTGCATATGTCACAATCGCGTAACATATTTTCCACATCAGTGACGACTTGGTTAAAATGCTCTCCATTGTGTCCTGTCAGATCCTTAATTTTTTGAACGTCATGGGTTAGATCTGTAATACGGTCCAATAAGGAGTCACCAGACACACTAAAATCCTTTAGTTTGGTGTCAAACTTCTTAATGTCCTCCTCATTGGCAACAACCTTCCATTCCAGGCTTTTCACAGTATCTGCTGCCTCACTCCCTTTTGAAATGCACGTCTCTGTGCACAAATTTATCGCTGACTTAAGCCCGCTGTCAAGATCATTTGTTTTGTTCCCAAGCCTTTCCAAATCATTTTTGTGATCGTTAATGAAACGCTTCAAGTCTTTGACGTCAATCTCCATGGTAGATATTCTATAACCATGATCATCGTTACGATTGAGGACAGAGTTCTTTATCTGGCCGATCTCGCGCTGGACGAACTCCTTCATACTTGTCTCAGTATGGGAGCATTTTTGCTCAGTTTTTCTCACAGTCCCATTCAGTCTTCTCTCCAGCTCTCTAAGACGGGTGTTGAGTTTTTCATCGAGCGCTTTTCCCCGACTGCCATTGCCATTGCCCGATCCTCTCAACTCTTTCTCAAGACGTCCTCTAAGGATATCATACGTCTCCGCAGTTGAACTGACCTTTCTCTCAATGGCGCCAAGCCTCCTGTCCAGATCGCTCAGGGAATCACAGCAACTCTGATAGTGTGATAGCTCCTTCTTGAGCAAATCTACAGTTTGTTGGTGGTGCTGCTCCATCACACTGATGTGTTTCTCCAGTGCGCGGATCCTCTCTCGGTCTTCCTGCTGTTGCCCGTGAATTGTCTCCACTCCGGTTTGGCATGACGAGCAAGACAGTGTCACCCGCCGTTCCAGCTCCCTGAGAATCTCCTCTTTAAGTGTGCCGTAGCGACTGTCCAACTCGTTTCCGATTCCATTGCCGCCTACAAGGTGGTTGTTGATGCTGGTGAGGGTTCTGTCATGGACCTGTGTCATGTTGTCCAGCATGTCCAGCTTGGTCTGGATGCTGTGAATGGTCTCCTTCATCCCTGGCTGGGCAGCATCGGCCAGATTGTTGCCACCAGTGATGCCTTCCCTTTGAGATTCCTCATGTATTTTCTTGTTCATGTTGTATAAGGTTGACTGGAGGTTGTGAATTTGTTCCTCAAGTTGTTTAATCCTGTCGCTGTCACTTCTCCCTATGAAGGACATTGATTGTACCAGTAAGTTATTTGACATTTAGTCATTCAAATTGAGACCTGTACCAGTCCAAAAGTTTGGATACATCTATTTTCATTCAGGTATCTCCAAACTTTTTGCCTTGATCTTTTGACATATAAGAGGTCATAGTACTATAAAAACATCCTGTAAGTTTCAGAACTCAAAACTTTGTCATTAGTCTAAAGCTACATTTACACCAGTGAGTTTTTGTTTTAAAACACATAATTTTTGCTACAGTTACACCTATCATTTACACTACTCCAGCATTTTTGACTCTAGAAAACGGAGACTTTTGAAAAGCTGCAGACCCCGTTTTAGTTAGAAAACTCTGGGGTTTCATTTCAATGTAAACAGACCAAAATGGAGACTTTTTAAAAAAACGATGGCGTGGCTGCCCATATTCGCTCTGCGTATACTTGACAACCGTGTAAACAACAACATCATGCTCATTGTTGTACCCATGGATATGTATAGGTAGATTCCCCGTTCAACGCTTCCAGCACGTATATGCATCATTTCTACACAGAAACCAAATGATAAAGATGCCAAATTTGTGGGGAAACAAAACAGTCTTTGCATTGCCTTCTTTCTGATCCCAATCTTAGGAAAGAGTGGATGATCTTTACTTCTAATGACGTCCAGACCACGTCAGTAAGAACTCAGGGAACGGAGGTTACATCAGCAACCAGAGTGACACAATTTGACACGGGATTTTCAAAAAGATTGAAACATAAAGACAATGATGTGCCGACTATATTGGATCCAACAGTGCTGCAACAAAAATGTGAGTAACTGTTTTCATTACGTGGTCGTTATTGCTTAGTCTTTTCTTACAGATTGTTTAATATGTATTGAGTTATTTATGCTTTTCAAACCTAATTCACAGCAGCATCCATCTATGAAAAATGAATGTACACTGTTAGCCAATCATAGCAGTGGGCATTTACTTTCGAGTCTACAATAATAGCCTATTACTTCTAAATTATGTTTTTTTTTATATATAAAAATCTTGATAACATAAGTGGACCTCAGAGAACAGTACAAAATAAAAAAGCAAAGGCAGTTCATGACCCCTTTTAACTGGAAGTGAATCCTGCAAGAAACCTGCAATTTTTTGATGAAGACAAAAAATAATAATGATACAAAAATTTACAACAGAATGCTGTAGAATTGGAAATTATCTGAAAATCACACCCTGTCAGATCAGCTTGACTAACTTTATGAGTTCTAGGGTTAAAGGGATAGTTCACCCAAAAATGAAAATTCTGTCATTAATTACTCACCGTCATATCGTTCCAAACCCACAAGACCTTCATTCATCTTTGGAACACCAACTAAGATATTTTTGATGAAATTCAAGAGCTGTCTGACCTTACATAGACAGCAACGCAATTACCACGTTCAAGGTCACATGGTCCTTGCTGCCTCTCTGGGTCTTTGAACATGTCAGTTGAGTTGCTGTCTATGCAGGGTCAGCTCTTGGATTTCATCAAAAATATCTTAATTTGTGTTCCAAAGATGAACAAAGGTCTTACGGGTTTGGAACGACATGAGGGCGAGTAATTAATGACAGAATTTTAATTTTTGGGTGAACTATCCGTTCAAGATGGTGTAACGCCATACCTTCTTCACCAGTAGTTCTGCCCCTGCCATCACTGCAATCATCTCCTGAGTAGCCCTGACAGCACCTCCATTCCATCTCTGTGACCATTTTATAGGCAACCTTGTACCGTGGTTTTCTATAGGTCCGATACCTGTGGTGTGAGATATTTCGTCATATACAGTTCTAGCAAGAGCTGAAACTATGAATATGATCTCTATCTATAGTGTTTTTGCTGTAAAAAGTAAGTGTTTACATATCTGTGACAATTATGAAACTTGGCACTTAGAGTTGTCAAGCTTAATGTAATCATCTTTCAAGACTTTAACCAGAAAAGTCTCTAATGGCACTTGACAAGTAGACAGAAAATATTTATTTTCCGTTCATATCCTTGGCTATATATCGCTTTTCAAAAGGCCACAACTGTTAGGCAACAGTACAATAAAGGCCTGTTCTTCTTTTTCTTTGGGCTGTTGTTTCTGGACTTGTTTTTGTTATTTTATTCTGTCAAAGCTTTCAATACGTCATTAAAAACTTTGAAAGTGTTTGCTTCGCTCTGGCGAGCCTCTTCTGTGTCTACTTAACTTTCAAGTGCAGTTGTTGCTATTATTAGAACATAATGTTTATACTCCATTCATACTTGTGATGTGGCTTCTGTCTTTCATAGGGGACTAGTATTATGGCTTTCTTTGAAGATTTTGAGACTTTTGAGTGAATGTGTTCTCTAAAAATGAGTAAAATAACAACATTATAATCAGCTTTCTGGTACATTAGCAGTTTCATCTGAGACAGATCTCCGTCTCAACTTCTCTCATTCCACACATAGTTCTGGTGGACATGTGTCCAGTTGAGTGAGGGACATGTGCCAAACCTTTCCCGTTTGACACTGTCATAACAGCAAGTGGTAACCAAGATTAAATGAAATGCAATTTGGCTTGTGTTTTTTTCTCATGAATACTTACAAAACCACATGGGAACATTGGCCCCAGGCACAGCGCTGGTATTCAGGTTTCACATACGTCTCCACTCCATCTTCCATTACACAGCTTACAGTCTTTGTTACTACGTAGGCACACCAGTTCCTGTTTGTGTACAAAGCATAAGCAAATTATACTTATTAAGGCTTCAATTCAGATGGTTGAAGACTGCCATCTTCATTTTAGACAGAGCTTAATTAAAAAGGTACCCTGTAATTAAAGTACAAATAATTGCCCTTCAAAATCAAAACTTTCTTTTAGTGACACCCACAAAACCAAAACTTTCCTCCAATGACACCCACAAAGCATCACATAAATGCAACCAGTTAGCAAAGTCATGGCAGCGTTAGGCTTTGAACAAGAGCAGTTTTTTTATTCAAACTGGCTTTCTGTTCCATTAGAGCATGTGCATTCTTCCATCGATGTGGGCAGAATACCCTACTAAAATAATCAGTTTCATTTTAGTCAATCAACAAAATACAGCGCAACCAGACTAGTCCAGTTTCCAAACTAATGACTCTAATGATTAAGTCTTTTTAGAAAATGAAACATGTGCGATTATATAAGGCTGTGATGTAATTATATAAATAGTCTATAAATAATTAGAATAATCCTGTGATTTCAGTGTCTTGGAGCAGCTTGGTTTGCAGAAAATGCTGCTCTGGACAAGCTCCAACTCTGAAATTGCTGTTGTTATGACATGCATTTAAAAATGCAACTTATGACAACCCTCTTCCCAAATTTTGTAATGGGAATCTCAATTTTTATTTTAGGATTTATATTTGTCTTTATACTATATGGTATATTTGTACTTGAATTTGTGCTCAATTTATAAATCTGTCAACAATAGAGAACAATAAAAATACCACTAAAAAATACTTGTTTTTTATTTTACAGTACAATAGTAATATATTTCTATTAATTTGTTTAATTTAATTTCTATTTAATTTGTTTGCTTCTATTGTCCTCATTTGTAAGTCCCTTTGGATATAATGTAAACATGTAAATGTAAAATGTTTAATATTTCTAATTTAAATGATGATAAAATAAACACCATAATTTAAGTAACACTAGTAATTAATATAGCTGCAAGCAGTGATTACAGGGGTTCAAGCACTTTAAAGCACTTAAGCACATAAGGAAAAAAACATTACATATTATTTAGCAAGCCTGTAACCACCTAAATCACTGATTTAAAAAGCATTTTTGGCAAATCCAGGTAATTAACAATAGATATACAGTATTTTTTTAACATTTATGACTGTTATAGCGCCAGCTGTGGTCCGATCAACCTAAAATTTTGCATGCTTCTTTAGCATGTGCTCATGTCTCTATCTATAGTGTTTTTGCTGTAAAAAGGTTTCATGAAGTTTTGAGTTTTCATTTAGGCTTTATAGGGTTTTGGGTACATTTAGACAGGCCCATTTTCTAAATGACCCCGTTATAGTTTGCCAAAAGGTAAATTTTAACATTTGTTTTGATATTTATTGACTTAGAGAGTCCAGAGAATTGCACTGCAGTAGCGAAAAACCTAGGACTAGTTTGCAAAAGTAGGTTTTTTAATATTTTCTCAATCATTTAACAAACAATTTGACTGACAGCAGTGGTTCTAGAGGCAAAGTTGTTCGGAATAAGGAGGTCTATCGTATAATACAAATATTGTGTGTATGTGTGAAAAAAACACCCAGTATGTACACCCACCGTTTATGCCTTTGAAAAATTCAATATTACCCCCAGTGGCTGATTTCTTATGAATTTCTCACAGACCTTTAGTGCTTTGAATCAAACGAGATAATGCAAATGTCCTTATAGACACTTGTGGCCCTGCCCATTTCAAATGTTTTGGCGTCCCTTGCGACGGAGAGGCGAAAGTTCAACTTTTTTGGATAGTTATTGATATTCACTCTCCAGAGAATCTTCCTGCACTGGTTTGGTTGAAAAACCTAGGACTAGGGGTGATGGACGAATGCGAGGCACGCATTTCGACCGGTATGAGCCAAGAATTCCGACGACATAAGACACTTGATCCTGCGACAAATGGGTAAGGAGTTAAGAGCGATTTTGTATTTTTGATCGCTGTAGCTCCCCCGTCAGGCCAATTGGGGCGTGCCTTGGTGACAATGTAGACGTACTACCATTCCTCCAAGTTTCAAGTCTCTATGTAAGTCTCTATGACTTACAGTTTGGTCTGCCCGATCAGTTTTACATGGAGATTGCTGATCCTTGGCCATTTTAATAATTACACGCTTGAACCCCTAATAATATTTATATACTATTACACTTTTCAAAATGCTGGGTTAAACTTGAGTTTATTTGATGTTTACATCTTAAAAGTCCACCCATCCTGTCAGTGAATGAGGGGAGGGATATCCCCATCCTGCTCAGAGATATACATCTACTCTGGACACACAGTAGACAGTATTTGAAATAAGTACATTCATATAAAAATGGATTATGCAAATAAAATAATAATAAAGTTTTTTTTTTCAACTGGAATGTCTTTATATTGGAAAGTTTAGTGAGTTTAATGTAGTTTCCCCAACACCTTGGAGTGCTGTATGATTTAAAAACTCATTTTCTGATTAAAGTGATAAATGATGCTGTTTTCTCAGGGAGCTTGTTTAGATGGGATCGAAACCAGGCTGAAATCCAATGCTTCTGGTTCATCACAATAACTCATTGAGCCTGGTTAATCATTCGTTATCGTGAGCACTGCTGAGACAGGAATGTCTCAATGCATCAACTGCAAGTGCTCTCACACATACAAACAAATGGGGCCCAGACACTGAGAGTACACAAGTTCAACACGGACATCTTCACCACACACAACCGTGCTTTCCACATTCTCCACCCATTCCGATTTGGCATATTAGGTATCTGCTTAAATGTTGAATAAAGTCTTACATTTTATCATGCATTATGAATGCAAAATGTTGTGTTTGTTAAAACAGTGTGAAATATTTATGACTGCACATGTATCCTACTGTGATTGTGAGATTGGATTAAGAATTCTATGAACGAGAACTAAACCAGCCATAACAGTGGACAGATTTATGGAGATAGGACACACATATAAATTGTGGTTTGTGGTATACAACTAAAAGTGTGAATAGAACACTGAGCCATTGTTTCAGCTTCACTCTGTGGGGGAGGTAAAAAAACGAAGGACAAAGGCCTGGGTCCCATGTATACCAATGGGAAAAAAGGAAACTGGTTCTCTGCTTTATCAAATTTGAGAGAGGAAAAGTAAACAAAATCTTTGGAGTCACAATGGCTTCTTTGTCTCATATGTACACAAATCCATTTTGATTTTGTACAAGATCACTCTTAGGAATGAGTTCCAATGTCCAGCATTCTTGTACCTTGTATTTTTGCTCTCGGTTTAATTTCTACACAATGGGTGTTTAGGATTGAATCAGGTTTTTTGTTTGTGTGTGTGTAAGAACTCTCTTTGTAAACACTTCCAGTCGTCTAATTATTTTTACAACACTTAGTCACTGCAACTATCACGACTTCATTTTATACAAGAGTAAAATTCACTACTTAGTCATATAAACAAGAAGACCCAGGTGCAAGTGTCAAGCCTGTGCCACTCTAACTTAAGAACATCCAGCTTAAGGTGGCTGAATATAAACACGTTCCCTAGACAGGATAAAAATCCACAGAACCCAATTTGGCAAGGAATGAAGTATCACTTCAACATCTCCAGCAGAAACAGAACTTGGACAGAAATACTAGTGTACACAGAATACAGATCAACAGTAGGGCAGTATATTGCTATTCTCAAAAGAGAAACCGTGGGTAGGCCTACGGGGTAATTGAGTTATGCATACAAACAAAGCTCAAATATATCTAAGCAAGCTGTCTAAAGGCAGATTAGTAGACGTTTTCCTTTTGTTTTTTTGGCCAACTGAGGGAATACGTGCAATATAAAGCCTACAGGCCACCTTTGAGGATCTGCTCTCACAGGTTTCTTTCATTACCCTATAAATTATAGAAATTAATACTTTCATTTAGCAAGGATGCTTTAAATTGATCAAAAGTGATGATAAAGACATTTATAATGTTTACAAAAGATTTCTATTTCAGATAAATGCTGTTCTTCTAAACTTTCCATTCATCAAAGACACCTTAAAAATCTACTCAGCTGTTGTCATCATAAAATAATAATACATGTTTTTTTTAACAGCAAATCAGAATATTTAATATTAGATTTGTGAAGGATTATGTAACTGGAGTAATGATGCTAAAAATTCAGCTTTGAAATCAAAGGAATAAATTACATTTTAAAATATATTCAAATAGAAAACAGTTCTTTTAAATAGTAAAAATATTTCAATTTCATTTTACTGTTTTGCTGTACTTTGGATCAAACAAATGTAGGCTTGGTGAGCAGAAGAGACTTCTTTAAAAACATTAAAAATCTTTTGACTGGTAGTGTAACTATTATATTAGCAGTATTTCAAGATTTAATTTATATGATATGATATTATATATGATATTTTTATGTAAGTAGTCTGCTATAAAGATTTCTTTGATTTACATTACAAGCCTTCAGAATTACACCTTACTTTTTGGCCATATAATTGACATATTAACATATTTTTTGCTAAGTTTGAGTCTCTGAATACAATTTAGGTTGTTCCTCTTTGAGTGTGAGCTCCGTATTATTTTAATATCATATATGAGACTGATCAAATATGATACTCAGCAAAAAAACAAGCATGGTTTTTGTATATGTAAGTCTTTACAGGGTTAATGTGCAGAACCACAGGAATTCAAATCCAAAACCAAATACACTTTTACACAGTATAAAGACTGTCCAAAATATCTCCACACAAAGATATTGGCTTGGTCAGTGTCCCTACATTGCTTCCGTATCATATTTACTTGTTATGTCCAATTTCACAAATGTTTGCAATTATGGTTTAGATGTAAGAAAGTGTGTATTTCCTATTTGAAATCTAAATGATTTAGATAAAAGCTGAGCTCAGCAAACTGTTTTGCGAGATGCTTACACATACTCCCGACAAGCAAACACTGTGTGCACGTTTGCTAAACCCACTTACATACATGTATACACTTTACATCAAGGACGAAACTAACAGAGTTCCTGCGACATCATAAGATTTGTCATAGCAGGAACTACATGTTTATGATTCCAGGTAATGCATCGCAGTGAAAGATAAGCAAGTTATGACGGTGCTGTGTATATATAGTAAACAATTTAAGACATTTTGAATGCATGTCATATTTCGGACTTTGTTCTTTACAGAAAGGTTTGTGAGTAAAGGACAGTTAATGTTTTTTTCAGACTTGCATCTGTTTTGTAGAAATAACAACATATTCGTCAGCAAAAAAGATTAATTTTAATGTCAAAAGACATTTGTTCTGTTGGATTGAAAGTATCTGTGCATACCAGCTTTTTATAAGCCATGATCTGGATGAATAAGTCATAGTACAACTCAATAAAAAACTAGAACGGCATCTATTATCATCCAAGATATCAAACAGACAGGAAACACGGGACACGCTGTGAAGGACGATATCACCTACCACAAGTTGTCTAATATTTCAAACATCTGTAAAAACAAAGCAGAGTTCAAACAGACGGTCTTAAGCCGTGGTGCCAGCAGGGGCCAACACATTCTTTCCCAAACTAGTGCAGAGCCTCTTTACTCCACTGGGCTGTGCTAGTGCCAGGATAAGTGCACTTAAGGTCTTCACCGTTTGGCCTCCGTCCCATTGCACATGCATCAGTAAAGCCAAAAAAGGGCAGACCTGTCCAACAGTAGCTCACTCACCCAGGGCGAGAGTCTGCGATTCCATACTAGTGACTAGAAACTAATAAACTCAGTACAGTATGATGTTTATTTGCAACATCAGAATAGCCAGATCAGTGTAAGACAGGTGTGACACACACCATGTGATCTTAAATAGCAAAGGTACATGACTTAAATGAACTGTTGTGAGAGTTGACCATATATGATAAACAAGAATTTTTGACTACACCGACTTTACTAACATTTCACACTTGTCTAGCCTACTTAGTTATCAGTCCTTTATTAAAAATAAGTGCCACAAAATTAGTAAGTCTCTACAGAATAGGCCAGATCAGCTCTAGACATATAACTGTGATCGTTTTAACACAAAATAGCATAAATACCATATAATGGTATAAATAATTAAGAATAACAATGAAATAATTCAACATATATGTTTTGTAGTTATAAGATAGTAGAAATATATCTCTAAATCAGTTCATTTATGCGTTACCACACGAAAGTTATTCTACTTAACATGACAAAACATTTTTCAGTGTATTATTTTATTACTAACGATGATTAGAATTATTAAATGACCTTTTGTTGCTAAAATGAAAACTTACCTGTGTCTACTGGTCACCTTAGATCCACTTTGTGCAGCTGAAACAGCCTGACTCTCATCCACATGTTGAGTGTATCGTGACGGGTAAGTTCCTGCTCCCCAAATATCTCCAGGCAAAATCAGCGCCAATAGAGTCCATAAGTAAACAAAATATAGTGCCATGACTTATAAGTAAAAACAGGTTTTTAAAAAAACGACCGTTAGAAAAAGTACATCCAACAGCTTCAACGTAGAAAATGAGTGCAGTCTAACAGCCCCGCGAACTCTCCACTTATGTACCTCATAAAGTTCTGTGTAAGTGTCGTACAAGTTTATGCACGTTTTTCATCATTTCGCAAAGTGTCCATTAATCTTAAAAGGTGCCGTCAGTTCACCCACAACACACGGTCTGCATTCAAACACTAATGAGAAGCGTCCGGTTTTTTTCTTCATCGTCTGAGCAGTCATAATGTGAAAACTGCCTTGAAATGATGCGGATCCAAACTCCCGTTACCCCCTCTCTCTCTCTCTATCTCTCTCTCTCTCTCGCTCACTCGCTCGCTCGCTCTGCTTTAAATTTTAGGTTCTTCATGGATTTTTTACTCTATCAGTTCGTCTCGAATATATACAAAAAAGAAAAAAAATCTTTAAAAAAACATTAAGAATGTTGTGTACACATAAATTCATAGTAAGATTTAAAATGAAGTGATTTTAGTGTAAGGCCATAGCCTTAGAAAATATTATGAGGTACGACCATAATTTATGTTAAAATTAATTAATTTCCTTAACATGCTTAACAGTTTTTTTTTTAGATGTTCTCAGTATTTGCATTTATTTTGAGTTGTTGTAAATAATGATCTCATATTTTTGTTTTATAATTTCAGATATATGCTTTATTTTTAAATGAACTGTTTTTTTCCAAGGCATAGATGCCAGTGTTTCCTGTCTGTGCAAACATTTATTTTAAAAAACAGTATCATAGCTATTAAACTATATCTTACGATTTAAAATCTGTATTAAACCTCAGAATGATCTCAAAGTAAAAAGAGGCGCTAAAGTCTGATTTTGTGTTGGCTGTGCTTGAAAATTAAATTATTATAATCTTATTTAAGTGATGAAGGATTTTGAAAGTCTCTCTCTATATATATATATATATATATATGTATATATATATATATATATGCAAACACAAGCATGTACTTACATATAAAATTAATTTTGTCAAAAGTGTTTTATCTGTGGTCATTGGAATTTGACCCAT
>JAHKKF010496155.1:0-18411 GCA_019740295.1 Labeo calbasu | reverse complement strand
CGAAACTATCGGTTATTTACATTAAAAAAGTACAATTTAAATACTTTTAAATAAACGCTCGTCTTGCCTTGCAGTCCTTGAACTCTGTGCATTCTGGCTCAAGTTAAGGGTATGTCGAAAAACTCTGACCGTATTTTCTCCCTCAACTTCAAAAATCATTTCAAAATCATCCTACATCGCTGCAAAAGTTCCGACCCAGTCTTTGCAAAGTGAACATGCCATGAAGATCAAACACCCTTAACAAAAAAGGTAAAACAGCGATATAAGGCGATTTTGAAGTTGAGGGAGAACATGAGATGGGAGCTTTTCAACCTACCCTAACTGTCATGAACAGGAACAAAAACAGTCCAGGCAGAGTAAGACAAGACGAGCGTTTGGCATTTAAAAAGTATATAAATTGTATTATTTTTATTAAAATAACCAATCGTTACGCTAGATAAGACCCTTCTTTCTTGGCTGGGATCATTTACAACCACATTTGGGATCGTTTGAGCCGCATTTAAACTGCATTTTGGAAGTTCAAAATCGGGGCACCATATCAGTCCATTAAATGGAGAAAATGCTGAAATGTTTTCCTCAAAAAACATAATTTTTTTTACGACTGAAGAAAGAAAGACATGAACATCGTGGATGACAAGGGGGTGAGTAAATTATTTGTAAATTGCTGTTCTGGAAGCGGACTTCTCCTTTAATGTTTTTCCTTCCAGAGCATCAGTGAATGTTTGAACATTCTGTAATAGTTGCATATGAGTCCCTCAGTTGTCCTCAGTGTGAAAAGATGGATCTCATACATACAGTCAAGGGTTAAAATACACAAAAAGGTTGAAAAACCAAAGAATTTGTGGGACCTGAAGGATTTTTCTAAAGTTCAGCTGTTCAGGACAAACAAGGAACCCATGAACAACTGTCAATAAAACAAACACAGTATTAAGAATCAAGTGTATGTAAACTTTTGAATGGGGTAATTTTCAACTATTATTTTCTCTTGTGGACTATGTGTAAACGTGAAATATCTTATTCAGGTCAGTACTAAATAAAAAATAACATGCATTTTGTATGATCCCTCTTCTTTTGGTAAAATAATTAACATTTTGCAGATTTTGCAAGATGTATGTAAACTTTCAACTAGTTATGAATTATTCTTTTGAGTTAGATTTTTGGTTATCAGTTGGACTGAACTGATTCATGATTTCGCATATTTGCAATCTTCAGTTCACAGAGAGGAAAGTTTATATGTTTGTTCAGTCTGTTTATCACATAAAACTATTGTATGAAACATAATGGAAATTGAAAGCTTTGAGTGAGTAAATAATGATAGATTGTTACATTTTGGTTAAACATATTCCTATTAAGACTTCTTTCATTCTGAACCTGTATGAATTTTTATCTTCTGTGGAACGAAAAAGAGGATATTTTGAAGAATGTTGGTAACCAAACAGTTTTGGGTCCCACTGACTTCCATAGTGTTTTTGTTCATACTATGGAAGTCAATGGGACCCAAAACCATTTGGTTTTCAACATTCTTCAAAATATCTACTTTTGTGTTCCACAGAACAAAGAAATGCATACAGGTTTAGATTAATATGAGGGGTGATTAGGGTAACATTTTTGGGTGGACAATCCCTTTAACATGATCAAAGTCTCTAAATTTACCATACCATAAGATATTTTTAGCATCTCTCAGAAATTTCTGTGAATCCATGAGAAGAATGTGACTACCACAACGCCCCCCAGTTTAAATAATACCACAGCTTTTGTTCACTGATTGCAAATAAACTGTCCCCTCAGGAATTGTAATCTGTTGTACAAAGTCCAGAGATTTAACAGTGCTTTCAGTTTCAAAATGAAAGTCGGGAAGATCCAGTGTTGGCTAAAACAAGTTTGAGGGCAAATCGAAGCTTATAATGCAGACTACAGTCAAATAGAAACTGGAAAATGCAGTCTTGAGGTGAAATGAATATTAACATTCTTCAGAAAAAGATCACAAGTGTCTCCAGCTTTCTGTGGTAGACAGACTTGGAAGAAGAGAGACTTGAATCTATCTGGTTTGGTAAGAATCAAGTATTTTTACAAAGTACAGAGATCAAACTGTGGAAGGGAGTTCGAAACACACCACATATGCATTCACACACTTTTTCCTCACGTCTGGCCAAGAAGAAAGACCTCACTCAGACTAACCTAACTAAACTGCTGTCTGCCTGAGTTCTTACATTAGCATCATCATAACTGAAACACCTACAAGTGGTCATATTTCTTAACTCTGATGTCTAGCGTGACTCACCAGACCAGAACTCTTGACTTGGACTGGTGCTAAAGATAAAAATTTGCTGAGGTTGTTTTTCTGGTCCAGTAGGCTGAAACTGTCTTTGATGGTTAGGGTAGGTCAGATTAGGTCATGTCTCTTAGCAGCCTGGATCCTCCCTACAGCATGGCTTTGAGATCACAGTAATTATATGTGATGCTATCTCAGCAACCTTGAGATCTGAGGAAACTGTCCAGTGAAGTCCAGGCAAGAACTGGGACAGCTGGGTTTCCGATTGTCCTTTTGTATATTTCAGAGGGAATTCAAACCGGTGACAGAATTTTTATTTTTTATTTTTATAGTGTAGTCTTGGGGCCATCACTTTACCTTAAAATTATTATTACAAATATTTTAGCACAATATTTTTTAACATGAAGGCTTTACAATTAGTATGAATTTAACTAAAAATGTTTATCTTTAGTTCTATACATCTAATGTTTTCTAAGTAGTAGGTATATAAATGTCACAACTTAATACAAAGTAAATATTTTAGAGCTTCATTTCAGTAACCATAAAAAGCCAATAAAGCCACACACAGTATAAATGAGAAAATACCTCTGTCTGTATATTTCAGCCCCTTGTAAGGGGATCATCATACTGTGGGGTCTTAGGCATAAAAAGTTTGGAAAAACCCAGGTAAATATTTAATTTACTAGTAAATAAATTAAATAATAAATAAAACTGCAAAATAGCCAAAAAAGGTGCAAAAAGGTGAAATGTTGTTTAGTTGTTCGAAAAGTGCCCCCCCTCCTCGCCAACATATGGGTCAAATTCCAATGACCACAGATAAAACACTTTTGACAAAATTAATTTTATATGTAAGTACATGCTTGTGTTTGCATATATATATATATATATACATATATATATATATATATATATAGAGAGAGACTTTCAAAATCCTTCATCACTTAAATAAGATTATAATAATTTAATTTTCAAGCACAGCCAACACAAAATCAGACTTTAGCGCCTCTTTTTACTTTGAGATCATTCTGAGGTTTAATACAGATTTTAAATCGTAAGATATAGTTTAATAGCTATGATACTGTTTTTTAAAATAAATGTTTGCACAGACAGGAAACACTGGCATCTATGCCTTGGAAAAAAACAGTTCATTTAAAAATAAAGCATATATCTGAAATTATAAAACAAAAATATGAGATCATTATTTACAACAACTCAAAATAAATGCAAATACTGAGAACATCTAAAAAAAAAACTGTTAAGCATGTTAAGGAAATTAATTAATTTTAACATAAATTATGGTCGTACCTCATAATATTTTCTAAGGCTATGGCCTTACACTAAAATCACTTCATTTTAAATCTTACTATGAATTTATGTGTACACAACATTCTTAATGTTTTTTTAAAGATTTTTTTTCTTTTTTGTATATATTCGAGACGAACTGATAGAGTAAAAAATCCATGAAGAACCTAAAATTTAAAGCAGAGCGAGCGAGCGAGTGAGCGAGAGAGAGAGAGAGATAGAGAGAGAGAGAGGGGGTAACGGGAGTTTGGATCCGCATCATTTCAAGGCAGTTTTCACATTATGACTGCTCAGACGATGAAGAAAAAAACCGGACGCTTCTCATTAGTGTTTGAATGCAGACCGTGTGTTGTGGGTGAACTGACGGCACCTTTTAAGATTAATGGACACTTTGCGAAATGATGAAAAACGTGCATAAACTTGTACGACACTTACACAGAACTTTATGAGGTACATAAGTGGAGAGTTCGCGGGGCTGTTAGACTGCACTCATTTTCTACGTTGAAGCTGTTGGATGTACTTTTTCTAACGGTCGTTTTTTTAAAAACCTGTTTTTACTTATAAGTCATGGCACTATATTTTGTTTACTTATGGACTCTATTGGCGCTGATTTTGCCTGGAGATATTTGGGGAGCAGGAACTTACCCGTCACGATACACTCAACATGTGGATGAGAGTCAGGCTGTTTCAGCTGCACAAAGTGGATCTAAGGTGACCAGTAGACACAGGTAAGTTTTCATTTTAGCAACAAAAGGTCATTTAATAATTCTAATCATCGTTAGTAATAAAATAATACACTGAAAAATGTTTTGTCATGTTAAGTAGAATAACTTTCGTGTGGTAACGCATAAATGAACTGATTTAGAGATATATTTCTACTATCTTATAACTACAAAACATATATGTTGAATTATTTCATTGTTATTCTTAATTATTTATACCATTATATGGTATTTATGCTATTTTGTGTTAAAACGATCACAGTTATATGTCTAGAGCTGATCTGGCCTATTCTGTAGAGACTTACTAATTTTGTGGCACTTATTTTTAATAAAGGACTGATAACTAAGTAGGCTAGACAAGTGTGAAATGTTAGTAAAGTCGGTGTAGTCAAAAATTCTTGTTTATCATATATGGTCAACTCTCACAACAGTTCATTTAAGTCATGTACCTTTGCTATTTAAGATCACATGGTGTGTGTCACACCTGTCTTACACTGATCTGGCTATTCTGATGTTGCAAATAAACATCATACTGTACTGAGTTTATTAGTTTCTAGTCACTAGTATGGAATCGCAGACTCTCGCCCTGGGTGAGTGAGCTACTGTTGGACAGGTCTGCCCTTTTTTGGCTTTACTGATGCATGTGCAATGGGACGGAGGCCAAACGGTGAAGACCTTAAGTGCACTTATCCTGGCACTAGCACAGCCCAGTGGAGTAAAGAGGCTCTGCACTAGTTTGGGAAAGAATGTGTTGGCCCCTGCTGGCACCACGGCTTAAGACCGTCTGTTTGAACTCTGCTTTGTTTTTACAGATGTTTGAAATATTAGACAACTTGTGGTAGGTGATATCGTCCTTCACAGCGTGTCCCGTGTTTCCTGTCTGTTTGATATCTTGGATGATAATAGATGCCGTTCTAGTTTTTTATTGAGTTGTACTATGACTTATTCATCCAGATCATGGCTTATAAAAAGCTGGTATGCACAGATACTTTCAATCCAACAGAACAAATGTCTTTTGACATTAAAATTAATCTTTTTTGCTGACGAATATGTTGTTATTTCTACAAAACAGATGCAAGTCTGAAAAAAACATTAACTGTCCTTTACTCACAAACCTTTCTGTAAAGAACAAAGTCCGAAATATGACATGCATTCAAAATGTCTTAAATTGTTTACTATATATACACAGCACCGTCATAACTTGCTTATCTTTCACTGCGATGCATTACCTGGAATCATAAACATGTAGTTCCTGCTATGACAAATCTTATGATGTCGCAGGAACTCTGTTAGTTTCGTCCTTGATGTAAAGTGTATACATGTATGTAAGTGGGTTTAGCAAACGTGCACACAGTGTTTGCTTGTCGGGAGTATGTGTAAGCATCTCGCAAAACAGTTTGCTGAGCTCAGCTTTTATCTAAATCATTTAGATTTCAAATAGGAAATACACACTTTCTTACATCTAAACCATAATTGCAAACATTTGTGAAATTGGACATAACAAGTAAATATGATACGGAAGCAATGTAGGGACACTGACCAAGCCAATATCTTTGTGTGGAGATATTTTGGACAGTCTTTATACTGTGTAAAAGTGTATTTGGTTTTGGATTTGAATTCCTGTGGTTCTGCACATTAACCCTGTAAAGACTTACATATACAAAAACCATGCTTGTTTTTTTGCTGAGTATCATATTTGATCAGTCTCATATATGATATTAAAATAATACGGAGCTCACACTCAAAGAGGAACAACCTAAATTGTATTCAGAGACTCAAACTTAGCAAAAAATATGTTAATATGTCAATTATATGGCCAAAAAGTAAGGTGTAATTCTGAAGGCTTGTAATGTAAATCAAAGAAATCTTTATAGCAGACTACTTACATAAAAATATCATATATAATATCATATCATATAAATTAAATCTTGAAATACTGCTAATATAATAGTTACACTACCAGTCAAAAGATTTTTAATGTTTTTAAAGAAGTCTCTTCTGCTCACCAAGCCTACATTTGTTTGATCCAAAGTACAGCAAAACAGTAAAATGAAATTGAAATATTTTTACTATTTAAAAGAACTGTTTTCTATTTGAATATATTTTAAAATGTAATTTATTCCTTTGATTTCAAAGCTGAATTTTTAGCATCATTACTCCAGTTACATAATCCTTCACAAATCTAATATTAAATATTCTGATTTGCTGTTAAAAAAAACATGTATTATTATTTTATGATGACAACAGCTGAGTAGATTTTTAAGGTGTCTTTGATGAATGGAAAGTTTAGAAGAACAGCATTTATCTGAAATAGAAATCTTTTGTAAACATTATAAATGTCTTTATCATCACTTTTGATCAATTTAAAGCATCCTTGCTAAATGAAAGTATTAATTTCTATAATTTATAGGGTAATGAAAGAAACCTGTGAGAGCAGATCCTCAAAGGTGGCCTGTAGGCTTTATATTGCACGTATTCCCTCAGTTGGCCAAAAAAACAAAAGGAAAACGTCTACTAATCTGCCTTTAGACAGCTTGCTTAGATATATTTGAGCTTTGTTTGTATGCATAACTCAATTACCCCGTAGGCCTACCCACGGTTTCTCTTTTGAGAATAGCAATATACTGCCCTACTGTTGATCTGTATTCTGTGTACACTAGTATTTCTGTCCAAGTTCTGTTTCTGCTGGAGATGTTGAAGTGATACTTCATTCCTTGCCAAATTGGGTTCTGTGGATTTTTATCCTGTCTAGGGAACGTGTTTATATTCAGCCACCTTAAGCTGGATGTTCTTAAGTTAGAGTGGCACAGGCTTGACACTTGCACCTGGGTCTTCTTGTTTATATGACTAAGTAGTGAATTTTACTCTTGTATAAAATGAAGTCGTGATAGTTGCAGTGACTAAGTGTTGTAAAAATAATTAGACGACTGGAAGTGTTTACAAAGAGAGTTCTTACACACACACAAACAAAAAACCTGATTCAATCCTAAACACCCATTGTGTAGAAATTAAACCGAGAGCAAAAATACAAGGTACAAGAATGCTGGACATTGGAACTCATTCCTAAGAGTGATCTTGTACAAAATCAAAATGGATTTGTGTACATATGAGACAAAGAAGCCATTGTGACTCCAAAGATTTTGTTTACTTTTCCTCTCTCAAATTTGATAAAGCAGAGAACCAGTTTCCTTTTTTCCCATTGGTATACATGGGACCCAGGCCTTTGTCCTTCGTTTTTTTACCTCCCCCACAGAGTGAAGCTGAAACAATGGCTCAGTGTTCTATTCACACTTTTAGTTGTATACCACAAACCACAATTTATATGTGTGTCCTATCTCCATAAATCTGTCCACTGTTATGGCTGGTTTAGTTCTCGTTCATAGAATTCTTAATCCAATCTCACAATCACAGTAGGATACATGTGCAGTCATAAATATTTCACACTGTTTTAACAAACACAACATTTTGCATTCATAATGCATGATAAAATGTAAGACTTTATTCAACATTTAAGCAGATACCTAATATGCCAAATCGGAATGGGTGGAGAATGTGGAAAGCACGGTTGTGTGTGGTGAAGATGTCCGTGTTGAACTTGTGTACTCTCAGTGTCTGGGCCCCATTTGTTTGTATGTGTGAGAGCACTTGCAGTTGATGCATTGAGACATTCCTGTCTCAGCAGTGCTCACGATAACGAATGATTAACCAGGCTCAATGAGTTATTGTGATGAACCAGAAGCATTGGATTTCAGCCTGGTTTCGATCCCATCTAAACAAGCTCCCTGAGAAAACAGCATCATTTATCACTTTAATCAGAAAATGAGTTTTTAAATCATACAGCACTCCAAGGTGTTGGGGAAACTACATTAAACTCACTAAACTTTCCAATATAAAGACATTCCAGTTGAAAAAAAAAACTTTATTATTATTTTATTTGCATAATCCATTTTTATATGAATGTACTTATTTCAAATACTGTCTACTGTGTGTCCAGAGTAGATGTATATCTCTGAGCAGGATGGGGATATCCCTCCCCTCATTCACTGACAGGATGGGTGGACTTTTAAGATGTAAACATCAAATAAACTCAAGTTTAACCCAGCATTTTGAAAAGTGTAATAGTATATAAATATTATTAGGGGTTCAAGCGTGTAATTATTAAAATGGCCAAGGATCAGCAATCTCCATGTAAAACTGATCGGGCAGACCAAACTGTAAGTCATAGAGACTTACATAGAGACTTGAAACTTGGAGGAATGGTAGTACGTCTACATTGTCACCAAGGCACGCCCCAATTGGCCTGACGGGGGAGCTACAGCGATCAAAAATACAAAATCGCTCTTAACTCCTTACCCATTTGTCGCAGGATCAAGTGTCTTATGTCGTCGGAATTCTTGGCTCATACCGGTCGAAATGCGTGCCTCGCATTCGTCCATCACCCCTAGTCCTAGGTTTTTCAACCAAACCAGTGCAGGAAGATTCTCTGGAGAGTGAATATCAATAACTATCCAAAAAAGTTGAACTTTCGCCTCTCCGTCGCAAGGGACGCCAAAACATTTGAAATGGGCAGGGCCACAAGTGTCTATAAGGACATTTGCATTATCTCGTTTGATTCAAAGCACTAAAGGTCTGTGAGAAATTCATAAGAAATCAGCCACTGGGGGTAATATTGAATTTTTCAAAGGCATAAACGGTGGGTGTACATACTGGGTGTTTTTTTCACACATACACACAATATTTGTATTATACGATAGACCTCCTTATTCCGAACAACTTTGCCTCTAGAACCACTGCTGTCAGTCAAATTGTTTGTTAAATGATTGAGAAAATATTAAAAAACCTACTTTTGCAAACTAGTCCTAGGTTTTTCGCTACTGCAGTGCAATTCTCTGGACTCTCTAAGTCAATAAATATCAAAACAAATGTTAAAATTTACCTTTTGGCAAACTATAACGGGGTCATTTAGAAAATGGGCCTGTCTAAATGTACCCAAAACCCTATAAAGCCTAAATGAAAACTCAAAACTTCATGAAACCTTTTTACAGCAAAAACACTATAGATAGAGACATGAGCACATGCTAAAGAAGCATGCAAAATTTTAGGTTGATCGGACCACAGCTGGCGCTATAACAGTCATAAATGTTAAAAAAATACTGTATATCTATTGTTAATTACCTGGATTTGCCAAAAATGCTTTTTAAATCAGTGATTTAGGTGGTTACAGGCTTGCTAAATAATATGTAATGTTTTTTTCCTTATGTGCTTAAGTGCTTTAAAGTGCTTGAACCCCTGTAATCACTGCTTGCAGCTATATTAATTACTAGTGTTACTTAAATTATGGTGTTTATTTTATCATCATTTAAATTAGAAATATTAAACATTTTACATTTACATGTTTACATTATATCCAAAGGGACTTACAAATGAGGACAATAGAAGCAAACAAATTAAATAGAAATTAAATTAAACAAATTAATAGAAATATATTACTATTGTACTGTAAAATAAAAAACAAGTATTTTTTAGTGGTATTTTTATTGTTCTCTATTGTTGACAGATTTATAAATTGAGCACAAATTCAAGTACAAATATACCATATAGTATAAAGACAAATATAAATCCTAAAATAAAAATTGAGATTCCCATTACAAAATTTGGGAAGAGGGTTGTCATAAGTTGCATTTTTAAATGCATGTCATAACAACAGCAATTTCAGAGTTGGAGCTTGTCCAGAGCAGCATTTTCTGCAAACCAAGCTGCTCCAAGACACTGAAATCACAGGATTATTCTAATTATTTATAGACTATTTATATAATTACATCACAGCCTTATATAATCGCACATGTTTCATTTTCTAAAAAGACTTAATCATTAGAGTCATTAGTTTGGAAACTGGACTAGTCTGGTTGCGCTGTATTTTGTTGATTGACTAAAATGAAACTGATTATTTTAGTAGGGTATTCTGCCCACATCGATGGAAGAATGCACATGCTCTAATGGAACAGAAAGCCAGTTTGAATAAAAAAACTGCTCTTGTTCAAAGCCTAACGCTGCCATGACTTTGCTAACTGGTTGCATTTATGTGATGCTTTGTGGGTGTCATTGGAGGAAAGTTTTGGTTTTGTGGGTGTCACTAAAAGAAAGTTTTGATTTTGAAGGGCAATTATTTGTACTTTAATTACAGGGTACCTTTTTAATTAAGCTCTGTCTAAAATGAAGATGGCAGTCTTCAACCATCTGAATTGAAGCCTTAATAAGTATAATTTGCTTATGCTTTGTACACAAACAGGAACTGGTGTGCCTACGTAGTAACAAAGACTGTAAGCTGTGTAATGGAAGATGGAGTGGAGACGTATGTGAAACCTGAATACCAGCGCTGTGCCTGGGGCCAATGTTCCCATGTGGTTTTGTAAGTATTCATGAGAAAAAAACACAAGCCAAATTGCATTTCATTTAATCTTGGTTACCACTTGCTGTTATGACAGTGTCAAACGGGAAAGGTTTGGCACATGTCCCTCACTCAACTGGACACATGTCCACCAGAACTATGTGTGGAATGAGAGAAGTTGAGACGGAGATCTGTCTCAGATGAAACTGCTAATGTACCAGAAAGCTGATTATAATGTTGTTATTTTACTCATTTTTAGAGAACACATTCACTCAAAAGTCTCAAAATCTTCAAAGAAAGCCATAATACTAGTCCCCTATGAAAGACAGAAGCCACATCACAAGTATGAATGGAGTATAAACATTATGTTCTAATAATAGCAACAACTGCACTTGAAAGTTAAGTAGACACAGAAGAGGCTCGCCAGAGCGAAGCAAACACTTTCAAAGTTTTTAATGACGTATTGAAAGCTTTGACAGAATAAAATAACAAAAACAAGTCCAGAAACAACAGCCCAAAGAAAAAGAAGAACAGGCCTTTATTGTACTGTTGCCTAACAGTTGTGGCCTTTTGAAAAGCGATATATAGCCAAGGATATGAACGGAAAATAAATATTTTCTGTCTACTTGTCAAGTGCCATTAGAGACTTTTCTGGTTAAAGTCTTGAAAGATGATTACATTAAGCTTGACAACTCTAAGTGCCAAGTTTCATAATTGTCACAGATATGTAAACACTTACTTTTTACAGCAAAAACACTATAGATAGAGATCATATTCATAGTTTCAGCTCTTGCTAGAACTGTATATGACGAAATATCTCACACCACAGGTATCGGACCTATAGAAAACCACGGTACAAGGTTGCCTATAAAATGGTCACAGAGATGGAATGGAGGTGCTGTCAGGGCTACTCAGGAGATGATTGCAGTGATGGCAGGGGCAGAACTACTGGTGAAGAAGGTATGGCGTTACACCATCTTGAACGGATAGTTCACCCAAAAATTAAAATTCTGTCATTAATTACTCGCCCTCATGTCGTTCCAAACCCGTAAGACCTTTGTTCATCTTTGGAACACAAATTAAGATATTTTTGATGAAATCCAAGAGCTGACCCTGCATAGACAGCAACTCAACTGACATGTTCAAAGACCCAGAGAGGCAGCAAGGACCATGTGACCTTGAACGTGGTAATTGCGTTGCTGTCTATGTAAGGTCAGACAGCTCTTGAATTTCATCAAAAATATCTTAGTTGGTGTTCCAAAGATGAATGAAGGTCTTGTGGGTTTGGAACGATATGACGGTGAGTAATTAATGACAGAATTTTCATTTTTGGGTGAACTATCCCTTTAACCCTAGAACTCATAAAGTTAGTCAAGCTGATCTGACAGGGTGTGATTTTCAGATAATTTCCAATTCTACAGCATTCTGTTGTAAATTTTTGTATCATTATTATTTTTTGTCTTCATCAAAAAATTGCAGGTTTCTTGCAGGATTCACTTCCAGTTAAAAGGGGTCATGAACTGCCTTTGCTTTTTTATTTTGTACTGTTCTCTGAGGTCCACTTATGTTATCAAGATTTTTATATATAAAAAAAAACATAATTTAGAAGTAATAGGCTATTATTGTAGACTCGAAAGTAAATGCCCACTGCTATGATTGGCTAACAGTGTACATTCATTTTTCATAGATGGATGCTGCTGTGAATTAGGTTTGAAAAGCATAAATAACTCAATACATATTAAACAATCTGTAAGAAAAGACTAAGCAATAACGACCACGTAATGAAAACAGTTACTCACATTTTTGTTGCAGCACTGTTGGATCCAATATAGTCGGCACATCATTGTCTTTATGTTTCAATCTTTTTGAAAATCCCGTGTCAAATTGTGTCACTCTGGTTGCTGATGTAACCTCCGTTCCCTGAGTTCTTACTGACGTGGTCTGGACGTCATTAGAAGTAAAGATCATCCACTCTTTCCTAAGATTGGGATCAGAAAGAAGGCAATGCAAAGACTGTTTTGTTTCCCCACAAATTTGGCATCTTTATCATTTGGTTTCTGTGTAGAAATGATGCATATACGTGCTGGAAGCGTTGAACGGGGAATCTACCTATACATATCCATGGGTACAACAATGAGCATGATGTTGTTGTTTACACGGTTGTCAAGTATACGCAGAGCGAATATGGGCAGCCACGCCATCGTTTTTTTAAAAAGTCTCCATTTTGGTCTGTTTACATTGAAATGAAACCCCAGAGTTTTCTAACTAAAACGGGGTCTGCAGCTTTTCAAAAGTCTCCGTTTTCTAGAGTCAAAAATGCTGGAGTAGTGTAAATGATAGGTGTAACTGTAGCAAAAATTATGTGTTTTAAAACAAAAACTCACTGGTGTAAATGTAGCTTTAGACTAATGACAAAGTTTTGAGTTCTGAAACTTACAGGATGTTTTTATAGTACTATGACCTCTTATATGTCAAAAGATCAAGGCAAAAAGTTTGGAGATACCTGAATGAAAATAGATGTATCCAAACTTTTGGACTGGTACAGGTCTCAATTTGAATGACTAAATGTCAAATAACTTACTGGTACAATCAATGTCCTTCATAGGGAGAAGTGACAGCGACAGGATTAAACAACTTGAGGAACAAATTCACAACCTCCAGTCAACCTTATACAACATGAACAAGAAAATACATGAGGAATCTCAAAGGGAAGGCATCACTGGTGGCAACAATCTGGCCGATGCTGCCCAGCCAGGGATGAAGGAGACCATTCACAGCATCCAGACCAAGCTGGACATGCTGGACAACATGACACAGGTCCATGACAGAACCCTCACCAGCATCAACAACCACCTTGTAGGCGGCAATGGAATCGGAAACGAGTTGGACAGTCGCTACGGCACACTTAAAGAGGAGATTCTCAGGGAGCTGGAACGGCGGGTGACACTGTCTTGCTCGTCATGCCAAACCGGAGTGGAGACAATTCACGGGCAACAGCAGGAAGACCGAGAGAGGATCCGCGCACTGGAGAAACACATCAGTGTGATGGAGCAGCACCACCAACAAACTGTAGATTTGCTCAAGAAGGAGCTATCACACTATCAGAGTTGCTGTGATTCCCTGAGCGATCTGGACAGGAGGCTTGGCGCCATTGAGAGAAAGGTCAGTTCAACTGCGGAGACGTATGATATCCTTAGAGGACGTCTTGAGAAAGAGTTGAGAGGATCGGGCAATGGCAATGGCAGTCGGGGAAAAGCGCTCGATGAAAAACTCAACACCCGTCTTAGAGAGCTGGAGAGAAGACTGAATGGGACTGTGAGAAAAACTGAGCAAAAATGCTCCCATACTGAGACAAGTATGAAGGAGTTCGTCCAGCGCGAGATCGGCCAGATAAAGAACTCTGTCCTCAATCGTAACGATGATCATGGTTATAGAATATCTACCATGGAGATTGACGTCAAAGACTTGAAGCGTTTCATTAACGATCACAAAAATGATTTGGAAAGGCTTGGGAACAAAACAAATGATCTTGACAGCGGGCTTAAGTCAGCGATAAATTTGTGCACAGAGACGTGCATTTCAAAAGGGAGTGAGGCAGCAGATACTGTGAAAAGCCTGGAATGGAAGGTTGTTGCCAATGAGGAGGACATTAAGAAGTTTGACACCAAACTAAAGGATTTTAGTGTGTCTGGTGACTCCTTATTGGACCGTATTACAGATCTAACCCATGACGTTCAAAAAATTAAGGATCTGACAGGACACAATGGAGAGCATTTTAACCAAGTCGTCACTGATGTGGAAAATATGTTACGCGATTGTGACATATGCAGTTCGATAGAAGGTGAAATTAAAAAAATAAGGAACATGTTTAACCAGACTTTTAACACGTTCCAGGGACAACTTACAGATTTACGCAAAAAGGTAGATGCAGATGAGTACGCTTGCTCGCAGGTGTGCTCAAACCTCCAGGAGGAAGTGGGCAAACTGAAAGAAGAGGTTGAGAAATGCACAGGCCAATGTATGATCAGCATGGCTGACCATCAGAGGAACATAGATAATCAAAATACCATAACTCGCAAGCTTGGCAAAGACCTTAAGTCTATTCAGGGTGAGCTCACAGACGTAATCCAAACATTCAGCTCCATCAATGACACTCTGAAAGGCCTCAGGAACACCATACATGGGCATGGCAACTCTATTTCAGATCTGGACTCGTCTAAGGAACGAATTTACTCAGAGTTAGATGAGATTCAGGATGATTTGAACAAGCACAAAGAAGACAGCAAAGTGCGTTTCAACGGCATCAGTAGCTTTAACAGCAATTTGATGACTGAAATGGGAGAATGCAAACTTTCTCGAGAAGGCCTGGATAAAAGGCTCTCAAAGATGGAGGATGTCTGCAGTAGACTGGATTCCTTGTCTGTAAACCTTCAGACAATCAAAGATGGCCTGGGCAAGCACGTCTCTGGGCTTTGGACATGTGTTAATGACCTAAACTCCACAGTTATCTCTCATGGCGAAGCCATCAACAGCATTCACAGTGTTCACTTAGAGAACATTTATGGCAAAATGAACAAGTTCAACTCTTCCATACTGAATGTTCTCAAGGAGTTCCAGAGCTTCACCGAACAGGACTTTATTGGTATGTTACGTTACATTCATGTTAAGAATATGTAAATCTATGTAAAAATTATTGGACACATACATCAATTATCCGTTTTTGAATGTAAACCAAGCAATGTTTTCTGGACCAATTCTTAGGACCTCCTGGACTACCTGGTCCTCAAGGAGAGAAGGGATCCAAAGGACCACCTGGGCCACGAGGACCTCCAGGCAGAGAAGGACCACAAGGCAAAGTGGGGCCAATTGGACCCCCAGGTAAATAAATGGCACAAGAAAATAAATAAATACACTGCCATTCAAAAGTTTGGAATCAGTATGATTTTACATGTTAAATCTTATGCTAATCAAGGCTGCATTTACTTACGGACAAAAACGTAATATTGTGAAATGTTATTAGTTTAAAATAATGGTTTTCTATTTGAATATATATTAAAATAGAATTTATTCCTGTGATGTAAAGCTGAATTTTCTTCAACCATTACTCCAGTCTTCAGTGTCACATGGTCCTTCAGAAATCATTCTAACATGCTGATTTATTACTTTTATTATCAAGTATTAATTTTTTAAAAAAAAGAAAGAATCAAAATTTACTGACCACAAACTTTTAAATGGTAGTTTGTATTGTTACAAAAGATTTCTATTTTAAATAAATGCGTGTTTTTTTTTACTTTTTATTTATTAAAGAATCCTGAAAAAAGTATTACAGCTTCCAACAAAATATTCAGCAGCACAACTGTTTTAATATTGATAATAAATCAGCATATTAGAATGATTTCTGAAGAACCATGTGACACTAAATACTGTAGTTATGATGCTGAAAATTCAGCTTTGCATCACAGGAATAAATTAAAATTAAAAATATATTCACATAGAAAACAGTTATTTTACATTGAAATAATATTTCACATTATTTTTGATCAGATAAATGCAACCTTGATAAGAGACTTTTAAACAGCAGTGTATATGTTTTTTACACAACAATACCTAAACAAATTTACAAATTACAAATTTCTTATTTTTTTTCCTATTTAGGACTCAGAGGTGAACAAGGTCAGTGTTCTTACTATTACTACTACCATGAAAATGTTCTATTAATAAAATGATATTTCTAAAAATAAATAACTGTTTCTCTATTCTTCTCCTGCTTACCAGGACCTCCTGGGGAGGATGCACACGTCCCAAGACTGTCATTCTCAGCAGCGCTCACACGACCGCAACCCAGTGCAGGCACTATTGTCTTCAACAAGGTCTTTGTCAATGAAAAAGAGGCCTACAATCCAAAGACAGGTATGTATGTTAAATACAAGCATGCTGATGTGAATTAAGGACTGTCAAATTCATACAATTCTCTCACTAAATGTATTTTGACAGGTATGTTCACTGCACCTGTGACGGGACGATACTTCTTCAGTGCAGTCTTGACAGGTCACAGGAATGTCAAGATTGAGGCAGTCTTGTCTAAATCCAATTATGGAATTGTCCGTGGAGATTCAGCAGGCTATCAGCCCGAAGGTCTTGAGAAACCCATGGCGGAGGCACGGCACATTCCTGGCTCCCTGGTCATCTTTAACATTATACTTCCTCTGCAGGAGGGAGATACTGTCTGCATTGACCTGGTCACAGGTAAACTCGCCCACTCTGTGGAGCCCCTTACGATCTTCAGTGGGATGTTGCTCTATGAGGAAACAGACAAACATTTTGTAAGACCCATCTGAGAATCATGGACAATGTCAGATGTAAAAAATTGTAGTTGTATTTTGTATTTTGAAGAACAGTTCTACATATTCAGTGTTGAATAAGGTTTAAGATGCAAATCATATGCAGGTTTCTTTTATAACAGGCCCTAAGGAAACACAAGATGGATATATTTTTTCTCTATTATCAGAAAAATGGACTGAGCTTTTTTATATGGTTATGTTTTTTACATTTATTCTTGAATGGCAAAATCATATATTTTCATATTCTGTATGTGAGCAGACATGTTTGATTATATTAAAATGCAATTGAGGACAGCAAAGATCTAAAAAACTAACACATCCCCAGAAGAGATCAGAACGAGTGACTGTCAAACTGGGATCTGTTATCTGTTTCTGTTATCCGATCAATGCAATCACTACTTTTTTTTTTTTTTTTTTAAGAAATGCTGCGTTTATGCTCTCAGAAAATGCTAACACAAAAACCATGGCCAAAATACTGTATGTGAAAAGCACAAATGTAATTTTTATTTTCTTAAAGCATCACACCGCTATGTATACTTCCAACTTTCAAGCTTCACTAAAATACACCTCAAGAAGAAGAAATCCAGAGACCATGAGAAAATATGGATTTGTGTGTACTATTGGTTTGGTTCATTTTAACATAAGAAAAGATGTTTTTCCCTCAAAGGCTCCATTCAGGTTTTTAAAAGATGGATACAATAAATACTACACATGATATTTTAAATTATTTTCCATTTCCTCACTGTGTTATTTTGTCATATTTGCGGCACATTTATTCACTTAATCTCCAAATTTGGAAAAGCAACTATAAAAGGATGAATTCAAATTAAGCAGGCTGTGCAGAGAGGGACATTTTTAGACATGCCAGAGGCTATAGATCAGGAAGCTTCTGTATCCCATTCTCTGGTGACTCTTCCAAAGAAAACTTTCAAAGCTGTTTGTGATAGATGCAGAAAAGATTTAATCCTGGCCATCTTTTTGCCAGTGGATTTTTATTTAGTCTCTTTGGGCCGCAGATGTTCTCTAAATAGACTAAATCTAACGGCTCAGAATCTGTATCTTTGCCAGACGTGTATTTGTGTGACCTTAGCTATCTTGGTGGTCTATGCCTAATGTTTTCTTTAATACAAACGGATTTAAAAGGACTTAGCACTGTGAGATCAAACCTTGACCATACAGTCCATTTTAACCCTCAGAAGAGAGGAATTCCTTAAAAGGCCTTTACTTCAGAATGTTTCAATTTGTGGTAAAACAGGTGATTTTCTCAATTTGTAATTGGGACCAGGTTATATCAGCTGTCCAGGCACAACCTGAACCATATGTGACCCTGGATTACAAAACCAGTCATAAGTAGCACGAGTATATTTGTGGAAATAGTCAACAATA
>JAHKKF010496152.1:0-17667 GCA_019740295.1 Labeo calbasu | reverse complement strand
TTTCGAATACTATGAATTCGGACATACTACTCGCCTCGCATACTGTTTTTCGCGTACTATATAGTAGGGAAGTATGCGATTTCGGACGCAGCATAAGAGTTTCAAAAATGCTCTTCAGAAACCTACGGGTGACGTCACGGACACTACGTCCATGTTTTTTACAGTCTATGCTTGTACCACATGACCGCTGTACCACCTGACCAACGTAGGCTCTGTTTAGGCGTTGATAGTGTTGCCATAGAAAAGCATAATTCCGAGTCTGAGGACGTGAACAGCTCCGAGTAGAACGTCACATGTTGTTATTTCGAAATTACGGTAATTACGATATGGCGTGAACGCAGCAAAACTCCTCCTAGAGATTTAACAGCATCGCCATTGTATTTGGTCAGTCTACTCTAAAGGCCTTTGCAATGTTAAATTGCAAAAATCTTGACTTTTCATTAAAGAGCGTGTCCGTGGCACCTTACAAAGTTTGATGTTTCACCATGTAAAAGGAAGTTATTATAACGCAGCCATGCAATATCCGATCTGCCCTAAATTTAAAAAGTGTTTTGGCCTGAACACATCTAAAGGCCAATATTCACTTATAATCATAGCGCCACCTGCAGGCAACAGGATTATGTCATGTTTTACACTAACTTAAAACATACCATGTTCAATCTGCTCCAAACTTCATATGTTTGAAAAAAGTCCTGGTTTGAAGACATCTACATGCCAATATTCAGTTATAGTGCTACCAGCTGGCAGCAGGAAGTTTGGCACATATAAATGACTTAGACATATTCCCCCTATATTTACCACCTTAAGTCCAAATTCTCTGATTATCTCTGCCCCATAGGCTTCCATTGTAAGTGCTGTTAATGCATTTCCCTCATTTTTCCTTTCATTCTTTTACAAATTAAAAAGACGAGTTGATGCTGGCTCTAGATAAAGCTTAATGTGCATTTGTCTTTTCAGACATAATGATCTGTTGTTCTTACGATCAAAGTCTAACTGAAAATGTAAGGAAGAATTATAATTAATAACTAAGTTTATTTCAATAGCAGCCTGAAGGAAAGTAAAAATGTCTCAAAATAACACTTAGTCCACCCAAAAATAAAAATTCTGTCATTATTTACTCAACCACATGTCATTCCCCGGCACATGGCTCTGTGGCAGTTAAAAATGTATTTATTTTCCTTATATTCATCGCTTCATATGTGCTCAGAGTATGGGATATGCCCTGATATGTATGTATGTGGAGGATATCTTCAGGCTTTGAGTATATGAGGGTCTCATGGCATGATTGATGCTCCCATAGCTGTTCCAGACCACTGCTGTTACTGCAGCAACACATGATATGTAGAGTTGGCTCACAGACTGCTTACGTAACACTAATGAATCAGCCTAGGGCATAATGGAGACCGCTGCACTGTTGAGAAAATAACTGTTGCTGTTGTCATTGTTGTTTTTGTTGTTACAGATCTTGATTTCTGTTGATGTGTTACTATGTGTTTTATTTTGGGTGTGTCTACAAATGCATGTGTATAGTACAGCATGAATGTCATTTTTTGCATTGTATTGTATCGAGCGTACATTCATTCTACCATTATGTTTGTACATTGTGTACACTGACGTGTACAAATAAACTGAACAATGAATGGAGCACCTAGTTTGACATAAAAACCTATATTCCAATTTCACTTTAACAAAAACAGTTAGGATTCACTTGTTGTATGTTCCTGTTCTGTGTTTTAAGTCACTTTGTTGCAAACGGAACTGAAACTGACTTTTATGTCAGGTGTGCTTTGAAGTGTAATTTTTGAAAGAACCTTTTTTTAATTATAAAAATAAGCCAAGGCCCTTTCAGCAAGCAGTCCGAAATCTGTTTATTCACAAATACACACCGACCTTTGCACAGCAACTAAATCAGGACGTCATGACCTAAAACTGGAATAGTGAGTCAAAGTGAAATTTAGAGCAAATCAAACAGATACTAAACTTGCATTTTATTATTATTTTTTAAGAT
This sequence comes from Labeo calbasu, assembly GCA_019740295.1. Classification (NCBI taxonomy): domain Eukaryota; kingdom Metazoa; phylum Chordata; class Actinopteri; order Cypriniformes; family Cyprinidae; genus Labeo; species Labeo calbasu. The sequence goes on along the minus strand of JAHKKF010496152.1, from coordinate 15,659 downwards.
TTCTCTCTTCTTAGCTTAAATAAGAGTAAAACAAACCATAAACATCAACAATAGTGGCTGAATAATACTGAGCAGATTTAAGAGATCTCAGTTGATCGGAGGCATTCAGACATCAAGAAACATTCTTTAAAGACCAACAGGCTTCACACTGCTGGAAATCCAAACAAAGCAGGAAGAGGAATTCTGTTTTGCAGCCTGTCAGATTCCATTCTCTGTCCCACAACATTCTACACAATCCCAAAAACCTGTGAAGTGGAAACTTAACTGTGTAAACCCAATAAAATTAGACAAGATGTGAAACAAACATACAGCACACAACTTTTTTAAAACAGTTTTTTAAACTGTCAAGCTCTAATCTGATTGGCTGACTTTGTGTAACTTCTGGATATAAGGTCATACGGGTGTTTATTTATTGATCAGACTGGCTGGAAATGAAGATGTGTAATGGATGTATATAACAAGCTCTACTGAAGACATTTAACATGTTTAAAAAATATTATTTTACTATAATAACACATAAATTAGATCGTAACATTTGCCTATCCTCAACCTAAGTTCCAATCTTCACCACATTGTTAACCAGCAAATGACAAAAAAGTTTAACGTGTCACTGTGTCTTAAAAACACATAATTACTCATAAAGGAGCTGAAAACGCAGCAAGACAGTTCAGAAACATCATACACAAATGCGTTATTTGTAAACGGGCTTTAACATGTTTCAATTTTCTTATCTTTCTAATTATATTTATATTTACCCTAGTGAAAAATAAATACACTGAAATGTATTTCACTACAAATACATTTCCTAATCCTTGATAGCACACATACATCACAAAGACGTCTATCTGACGTCTGCATTTACATCTGCAAGATGTATTTTTTAGTGTTTGCTCATCTGCAATATGTCTATAGGACGTTTCCTATCAGATGTCAAATAGATGTCTTTTATTTATCTATTAGATGTCTTTAAGATGTTTATGAGTTAGAATGTATGTAACACTGACATTTTCCAGATGTCTATCAGATGTTTGTACACAGCAGATGCTTTCCAGATCAAGTGATCATTAACAGACATCTTGCAGACGTACGTGTGCTAACTGGAATGTATTTAATAAAAAAACCTGCAATTGTATGATTACCCTAATAGCACACGTACATCACAGAGACGTCTATTTGACGTCTGCATTTACATCTGCAAGACGTATTTTTTTAGAGTGTTTGCTTATCTGCAGTATGTCTATAGGAATTTTCCTATCAGATGTCAAACAGAAATCTACCAGATGTCTTTAAGATGTTCATGGTTTAGAATGTATGTAAAACCAACATCTTACAGACGTCTAACAGATGTTTTTACACAGCAGATGCTTTTCAGATCAAGTGATCTTTAACAGACATCTTGCAGATGTACGTGTGCTATCTGGATACACTTTAAAGATCCTCATCAACAGTGACATTGAAACATGTCATAGGCTGAATATTAAGAAATGTACATTGTGCACAAGTATTACTCAGAATAAAGTTTAATTATCTTTTTTATATCAGTACGTTTCGAGCAATATGTCAGTAAATATGTTAACAGACTTGAACTATACTTAGTGTAAAATGAATCAATTTTAAATCTATTAGTTTTTTTACTAGGGTAAATAACTTGCAAGTATTATGTAAAGTATAATGGAAACTGGAAATCATATTGTCTCAGTTCAAATGAACTAAACCTCTATTTTACGAACATCGATCGCTCCCATTGTGATTGCAATGAACATTTACAAACTGTGCTCCATTAACTCATTTTTAAGAGCATCTAGCAGAAAAAAATCTCAGTTTTTCACTGTTCGTGTCACTATTTCCAATTACATTCTGAGTTCTGTAAGTGTGTTTGCCTGTCTATCCTGAGCGCTCCTTTATCTTTACCCTGCTGAACCACAGGCATCGGTTGAGACACAAAGATAAGAGCCAAAAACCTCCCTCCTCCCACACATCAAAAAAACAAAAACATAGCAGCTCAAGGACATCTCACTGGCAGGACACTCAGGAATCCACTCTCATTACTTTATAATTGCAACCACTAGCTTCCGGTCATGATAAAGATTACGCATAGTCATTAGCGATAAAGCATTACAGGTAACGCGAGTTATGTAATCAGATTACTTTTTCAAGTAACTAGTAACGCATTACTTTTGAGTTTACAATTCAAATATCTGAGTTACGTTTTCAAAGAAGTACGGCAGTTATTTTGTTTTAATGATTGACAGCTCTCCCGTCTCCATGTTGAGGGAAATCGGGAGTAAGTGCAGAGGTGTTGTGTGCGCTGTGTAAACATGATGCTTGCTTACTGTAGATCTAGCCTAAACGTCAACATGCATTTACTCATCTCACTTGCACAAAAAGAGATTTAGTTTTCCTCAAAATTAATAAAAACAGTGAAATACAAACAGAATATGACGCAAACCTGCAATAATTACATATGTCAAATAACACAAATACTGGTCATTAGGAATGCTTTCACCAATAGGAAACATTCGTAGCAAAATGCCTTGAAAAGTATTTTGGTTCTTATTTTAGAATATTTTATTTTATACCTAAATAAACTGCAGAGCTTATGAATATGCTGATGCATTTCGCCATCTAGAAACACTGTTTGAACTGTACTGTATATTTCTCAAAATGATATCCTTAGGTTTCATGTTACAAAATATGTCAGCTAGAAGAGTTAAAAGATTACGAATACCCAATTTTGTGTTGGGATTCTGCGGGAATAATTAATACAGTGTGTTTCAACTGTACCCTAACCCTGAAGGACACCATAATAAAACATTTCACTTTATAGAGCACAGATTAAAGATCAAATATAAAGCAAATATCAGCGTTCGGTTTAACAGTCATGAAAGGGCAAGAAGCGCGAAAAGAAGATTCTTAACCGTAAAACATAGACATTGTTCTGTTTTCGGATTCGAGAATCACACATTCTTGAACTTCCATAGGCGAGGATGTTAAAAAGCATGTGTGGGGCAAAAATTAAAGGTAAGGAGTGGTGGGCAAGTTATTTAAGGCGTTTCAGCTGTCCTTTTGTTCCCTACGCGGTCCACAGCGGTGCTTTGGAAACCCTACCCTTCCCTTCACAGTGCACTTTGTTTGATGTTACCATTTCTTTAGCATGCGTTGTAATGTGTAGCCGACCAGTCAAACAGGTTAAAATTCATGTTTTAAATTCCCATCCTACTGTACATTCAGGTCGTTGATACTTGAAAGGTTTCAGTGTACTTTGACGAGTGAAAGGGTTGTCATCACATAGGGTGAAACACGTAACGGTATTACTATTACGTGATTTATGGGTTTGGAGGTGTACAGTCATCTTTCTAAAATCTTCTAGACTCTTCTAAAATGTAGTTTCATCTTTGTGTGTGCGTGTGTTTGTTTCTATAGAGCAACACCTACTGTAGAACTAGAAGTGCACTGGCAATCTAAACCTCGACAGAGAATCTTCTAGAAAAGCGCTGCCATTTTTGTTACGGTTGATTTAAGGACATTACTTTTAGAAAGCGCTGGCTGAATCTGCTTAATGATCAAAAACGGAATTACATTCAAGTATATCTGAACAATGTTCTTTTCCTTCAGTCTGACAGTCTGCATTTTCTACGTTTATAAATATTAAAGAAGTAAGATCTGGAACATTATCATAAACCTGGCATCATGAAATTTGATTCTAGTTTAGTGTGATTGAAAAAAAGGATACATTGAGACAAAATAATTTTGCAACCCTTTATTCACAGTCATATGCAAAGCATGAATTAGTACATTACAAACTGTTGAATGCTTTCACTTCTTAAGTCTTTCGTAAGCAGAAGTGTAAATAACATTTCTTTTTCGATTCCTCATTTTTATATTTATTAATTTAATGTATATTCATAGGCTTTATTTTGATGTTAACAGATGGACAAGTTAATAAAGCTGGTCTAGATTAACTGATTTTAAAATACAAAAATTATATTCAATTATCATTTGTTTGTTTTTTACATTCAACGCTATACCTTCAATTTTCCTTTCATTAGTAAACACTGATGTTCCAAAAATTGAGATTCACAGAGACCAGTTATATATGAACATATAAATAAATATATATATTTTTATGTTATATGATTTAAGATATGTGACATGTGAAAACATAAATCAACTGATCACCACTATAGTACAATAAAAAAAGGGCCAAGAGATCCACTTACATTATTTCAAGGACATTTTCTTATTAAGAAAAATACATTTCCGTTGCAGAAAAATAATAAAAAAGTTACATTTGCAAGTACTAAAACTTTCACAGAACTGCTTCAGAAAGTGCCTTCGATATTACCGTTAGCAAAAAAGTACTTTTACAAAGTAAGACTGCCTTAATAATATTGTATCACTACACCTACATTTCAAAAATATGAAAATAATAAACAATACCTTTACCGCACTTTAAGATTATACAACGTAAAATGCAAAACTAAATGCATTACGTAAATATTGTTCAGTTTTTATAGCTTTTTTTTTTAAAAAAAGAAAAGGAGAATAAACATTCATAAACGTTCACTGCGAAACTGTACAGTTGGACCAACTGTTATACAAAAGAAAATTTATATCTAACATTTATCAATTCAGTATCAGAATCAGATACAGGCGGGTAATCTCATATTTATCAAATTCTTATAAAATAAACAAGCACCTCAACAAGAGGTGAATGAGACCACTATGGTCAAAACCATAAAGTTTTCCACCATTAAGACCATTAAGATATGTAATACCATCTCTCTCCTAAGGAGCACGCAGATGGTGCGGTCCCACAGGTATTTCACTCTTCACATCATGCGGATGTACTAGAAATAGAAATCAAAGACAAGATCTAATAGAAGTAGAAAGGAGGTAAATCATCCAGTAAAAAGGACACCCCAAAAAATGGAAACACAACACTGAATCGTCAGAACCACAGTGTTAACGTGGTTTGGTCTGTTGTACCATTTTCCGGTAACAGGTCCAGTTTTTGAACCTTACTCTTTCACAGCGCATCTTGTATCACCGGTTGTATAGATAACACTACAGCAGATGACTAGGTAATAAGAAACACCACAAGGCTTGAGTTAATATGAAGAACTTTCTCCCACACCATTCTTTGACTTGCGAATCAAACTGCAGCTGCAACAAATATTTTCCACTCCCAAACTCTGACCTACAATCTTTTTGTTTGTTTGTTTTTTTTTTTTTTGGCACGCGACCTCATTACTCTCCAGCTTTCGAGAAGCTCAGGCTGGTGTGTTAAATGTGAGAAGCTTAAACTTGTAAACACTGAGAAGCAGCATATGGGGACAGGGCCTTTTTTTTAAAATACGTATGTTGCATTGATTTTGGTCCATGCAGCACAGTTGAATCACTACAGATGCAGAGCATCCTCTTTCAAGCACGTTCAAATTTGCTCTGCTCTTTTCGTATGAGCAGTTGTTCCCTCTTCCTTCTGTTCATTGGAAATTTATGCACGTTTCCTTTAAACCCTGAGCTTCTTTTTCAGCTCAAAGTACGCATCAAATCTGGCCATGGCATACTCCTGTGAAAAATAAAAAAAAATGATTAGAGAATAAACAATTTACATTTTTAAATGATATACACTACCAGTCAAAAGTTTTTGAACAGTTAGATGTTTTTTAAAGAAGTCTCTTCTGCTCACCAAGTCTGCATTTATTTAATCCAAAGTACAGCAAAAACAGTCAAATTTTGAAATATTTTTGCTATTTAAAATAACTGTTTTCTATTTCAATATATTTTAAATGTAATTATTCCTGTGATTTCAAAGCTGATTTTTTAGCATCATTACTCCAGTCACATGTTCCATCAGAAATCATTCTAATATTCTCATTTACTTCTCAAAAAGCATTTATTATTATTATTATTATGTTGAAAACTATTTTTTGTTATTAATAGAAACTTCAAAAAAACAGCATTTATTTGAAATAGCAATCTTTTGTAACATTATAAATGTCTGTATCACCACTTTTGATCTATTTAAAGCATCCCTGCTAAATAAAAGTATTAATTTCTATAATTTATTTCCCAAAAACACAAAAATTATACTGACACCAAGCTTTTGAATGGTATAGTGTATAATGTTACAAAAACATTTTATTTCATCTTTGGATTTTTCTATTCATCAGAGAATCCTGTAAAAAAGGTACTGAACTGTTTTAAATGTTGATAATAATAATAATAATAATAATAATAATAAATGTTTCTTGAACAGCAAATCAGCATATTACAATGATTTGAAAAAAAGAATCATGTGACACTGAAGACTTGGAGTAATGATGCTGAAAATTCAGCTTTGATCATAGGAATAACTTACATTTTAAAATATACTCAAATAGAAAGCAGTTATTTTAAATAGTAAATATATTTCACAATATTACTGATTTTGCTGTATTTTGGAACAAATAATTGCAGGCTTGGTGAGCAGAAGAAAAATAGTTCAAAAACTTTTGACTGTTAGTGCATATTAATAGATCAAATATTAATAGATAAAGTTATAGGCACATTATTTGGACATTGAACACCTTTATTTTATTTTATATTTTACTATTTTTCTCTAAGATTGTCTACATTCACTGTAGATTGTTTTTATTACTTAAAAAATGATCAAACCTCAAAACATTTTTTTTAAATACAAATGAAACAACATTTTATATCCAAAACACTACTCTGGCACAGACTCAGCAGGTTTACAGTCATATTACCCTGACCTCACAAGCATTTGTGTACTGTCCAAAGGGTTGTCAGGCAGCGCAAACATAGCAAAGGCCGTATCTTTACGTATCTGATCTCCATTGATAAAATTCTTGTCTTACCTAAGAGCTGCACAGTGTACAATGGAATATTCCTTCCAGTTCGTAATAAGTAATAACTCAACATTAGCAATAACTCAACTGCACATACAAAGATTTGACAGCTTTCTAGCAAAAACTCACCATGTACCCAAACTCAATAGTTGATATCTTGGCCTGGATCATGGACCACAATCCCCAGAAGAAATGGGAGGCCAGGGCAAACCTAAATGAGAGAGCACTGAGTTCACAAAGCGCAGATGGAAAGAACGTTTGGGAAGTCTCTGGAAATGTGAATCACTGCTGGACTTGGTCCAAACCTCTTTTTACAATTTCCATTATAGTAGTACAGTATGAGACCCGAGAGGGATATCCTCATTATTATTTTCCTTTTTTTGATTACATGGGCCTCATTTCAAAATCAGCTCAAGAAAATGTTACATAATCATCTAGCAAAATGTGTAGATCACCTGTTAACCTCCACTAGCATGTCCTCTTTGAGTTTGAGCTGATCCTCCTCACTCAAGTTTTCAAATCCAGCATGAGATTCCAACAGATAACTCTGAAAGAAACGCATCTGAGAAAACAAAATGAAATGTTACGTCGTTTTATGGTTAATAGATTTAATGGAGACTTATTATGCCTCTTTACAAGACGTAATATAAGTCGCAGGTTTCCCCAGAATGTTTCAGCTCAAAATACCCCACAGATCATTTATTATATCATTTTGAAAATGCCTATTTTGAGTATACACACTATTTCTTTAAATGCAAATGAGCTGTTGCTCCCCGCCCCTTTTCCAGTATAGTGCTGTGCCTTTACAGCTCGTACCTTAGACACGCTGCCAAAAAACACCTGTCTGGTTTTAATTATCACGTGTATCGCATTGAAATCATGCGTTTTAAACCATATTAATTTAAAATTCTGATATACGGATTTCTGATCGCACACATCCGAAGCACGCACACAGAAAGCGGCTGTCACATGGCATGTGAGTACTAAACTAAATTCTCTTTCATGTCTTATTGCGCTTAAACTGTCAAATACACATAAGTTTATGTTAAAAACACAGGAGTTACAAAGACAAAACAGTTGGTTATGTCTGTGAAGGTAAACATCTGGGTAAGAAATTGCATTTTAATATTAGATGTGTATGGCAGCACAGTAATATACAGTAAATAAATCAATAAATGCACTGCTCTCTTGTCTCCTCTGAGGCTGGGACTCTAAATAGTGTTCTGTGCTTGTCTGTTCAGCCAACGAAAGAACAGTTAGCATTGCTTGAACTTTTACTATGCCGTAAAACTGGTACGCCGTTGTCGCTTGTGAAAACAAAATGGCAATGCCGTGGGTCGCAAAATCTGAGCTGGGTTTTCTGGGTTGGTAGATGCATCGGGGACCCGAATATAGAATTTTTTTTTTTTTATATATATGTCACCTTAAAGAGAAAAAAAAACCTAAGTGATTTTACAAACCTGCTGTGCTTTGGTAGGGTAATTTTTGGTGTTGGTGATGAAAAATGGAAACTTGTCATAGGTGTAGTCGTAAATCCACTCGCAGAAGAAATTTCCAATGTCAAATCCTCTGTGGGAGAAAGAAGGAGATCAGCACCCCATCAACATTTGTTCATGTGATAATAATGCATAATGCATGAATCTTGATCGTTCAGAAATCATTGGTGAATGTGGAGGAGTTTTTGTTTGGTTGCCTCCCACGTTCATGAAAATATCATTTGGAAACTGTTCTGATCGGCTTCAATAAATAATGAATACATGGGCATCGAATGATGTGTAAGGCTATTATTTATATAATAAATTACTGACTACAAATGCTAAACATTGGTATGCTGATCCAACAACTTTGCCCAAAATAGTGTTAAAAGGATAGCTCGCATGCATCGTGGTACTCTGTGACACGGTATAGAAGAAATTATTAAAGTTGTTATTTTTGTTTTCTTGCACACAATAAGTATTCTCCTAGCAAAATTAAAGTTCAACCACTGATGTCACATGGACTATTTTTTTAATTTGTGTTTCAAAGATGAACAAAGGTCTTACGGGTTTGGAACGACATGAGGGTGATTATTAATGACTAAATTTTCATTTTTGGGTGAACTATCCCTTTAAATATATTGAACTCCTCTAGAAATACAATTTGTAAAAATCTCTCCAATTTTCCCCTAGCACAGGTCCCTAGATCCATTTTTAAAAATTTCTGGTCTAAAATATTTTGCAACTGAAGTGCTATTCCTATTACTGTTTAGAAGGAATATGATACATTTCTAGTTTATCTAGTTCAGTCATGAAACTCTAGAAACTCTGCTCTAGATACTGTAGCAATGCAGTCATGATTACATGGCACAAGCTGACAGGCTGATTCTGCAGCCAATCAGATTGCTTGCTCAACATTCGCTGTAATCTGATCCTGCAGTGTGCAATCAGATTTCCTCTTATACCTTCCACCTCCCCCAGCTCCACCTGTCTAAATCTATTGGCAGTAGCAAATCTTGCTCTAAAGACGTAGTATGTGTAGCAGATCTAGTCCGCAAAGACTAAAATACACAAACACTGTCATATCCATTAACATGCTAAAACTACTTCCAAGAGCCAAGTAAGTAGATTTCTACCAGTTTTGAGCCAAGCCACAAAAAAAGAGAGAAACATGACTCTTACTTTCAGCAAAGTGAAAGAGATCAATTTGTAAGAAAGACTCTTTGTGAAGAGGCTCACAGCTGCTGTGGAAACTGAACAAAGCACACATCTACTGCGTTGCTGGACAAGCACTGTCAATGGACCTAAAAACTACACTGGATGGCAGGATGGGAAAACAAACAAAGCATGCTTTGACACTGTCGTCCACCACTTGGAACAGTGTTCTTATCAATACAGGACCCCCTTTTAACTAAACCAGGCTGCTAAAAGAATGTGTTACAGTTTGGAGCTGTGTCTGAGCACGTGCAAGAATGCAAGCACCCAAGCAACGGTATGGGACCAATGCCAAAGCCTGCAATGTCTAGAGGTCCTTTCCTAGAAATGGGGCACCCCAAGAGTTCCAAACTTAGCAGAGTGGTCTTAAGTAACAAAGACAAACAGACAGTTCTTTAATTCAGCTCCAAAGATGTGGGAGGTAAAAGATCAAAACTTAATTCCCATCAACATCTGGTTGTTACAAAACCAGGCGGTTTTCTTGGAATTTAGCTGCATACAGCACGTGAGGAATTGTGTGGACTGTGAATATTACAGACCTGTAGTTGTAGCTGCTGTACTCAAAGTCGATCAACATGAGCTTCTGTCTGTCTGTGTTCTCACGGCCACTTAGGAGCAAGATGTTTCCTGTTTAAAACACGGCAGCACATTTGATTAAACACTGAGTGGATATTTGTTAGAAACAATAACGGAATACAGTTACAGCAACCCCATGTCTGACCTTCTTGCAAGTCATTGTGGCAGAAAACAACCGGAGAGGCAGTAGATTCGAGTAGACACCTGTGTACACAAACAGCCTTTTAAGTAAGCATACAAATACGTCAATGATGAGCAGACAGCAAACACCTTTTATACTGTCAAATAATCTTGCTATCAGTCGCTCGTGAATCTCTTAAAGTGCGAACGGTTTCCAGAGACTCTGATAAAGCAGGTCAATGAAACCAGGCTGGAAATGTAAGAGGAGAAGATAAAAAGTGAAATCACAGCTGTACTGAATAAGCAAGAAAATAAAGATCTTACTTTAGACTGTCCATCTCTTGAGGCAAGTTGTAGCTCAAAAGGCGGGAGAAATTTCGCAGATGGGTTTCCCTGGTAAAGGTAAGCTGAAGCACTTGATCCATGTACCTGTGCGTAGATGAGAGAGCAAAAACATGTGTTGGCCATTAAACAATACTCAATACATTTGTAGGCAATACATACAGTAACTCTTCTATTTTTAGCAATTAAGAAAGCTAGAGTGAAAACTCAAAGTGGAGATACTAAAGACTGTGGGGTTTTCCAGAAAACGTGAAACAGAAAACTATACACATTTTTCTTCCAGGGAACTAGGCTCCGTTTTATTTTTACACTGTTGGCGTGTAGATTGAAGTTCACCAGAATTCAAGTGGAAGTTCACCCAAAAATGAAAATTCTGTCACCCTCATGTCATTACAAACCCGTAAGACCTTTGTTCATCTTCAGAACACAAATTAAGATATTTTTGATGAAATCCAAGAGCTTTCTGACCCATGGACAGCAACGCAACTACCATGTTCAAGGCCCAGAAAGGTAGTAAGGACATCCTTAAAATAGTCCATATGACATCAGTGGTTCAATCGTAATTTTATGAAGCTATGAGAATATTTTGTGCGCAAAGAAAACAAAAAAACGACTTTATTTAACAATTTCAACAAAGAGAGTAGCATGACGCATGCATGTGGTGCTGTTGATGTAGGACATTTTAGTTGTGTTGCTGTCTATGCAGGCTTCAGACAGCTCTCGGATTTCATCAAAAATATCTTAATTTGTGTTCGGAAGATGAACAAAGGTCTTACGGGTCAGTAATTAATGACAGAATTTTTATTTTTGGGTAAACTATCCTTTTAAGCTTTATCCTGTCAACATCCTGACAGTTAAGTTGAAGTTCCCCGCCCACTATGGACTTTTCTAAGAATTTAAATAAACTAGCCTTTACTTAACCCTCATATTGTGTTCTAGCCATTTTGACCAAGAGAGGCTTTTCTTTTTTCTGAAAAAGGTGCATCAGCTCAGATCAATGAGTCCCACAATTAATTAGTTCCTAATTAAGTTCCTAAAAACAAATACAAAGCTGTGCTAATTGAAATGAAAAGAATCTAACAAAAAGTATATGATTATATGTGACCCAGGACCACAAAACCAGTCATAAGTGACAATTTTGTGTCAAATTGAGATTTATACATCATCTGAAAGCTGAATAAATAAGATTGATTACTGATGTATGGTTTGTTAGGATAGGACAATGTTTGGCCAGGATACAACAATTTAAAAATCTGAAATCTGAGGGTGCAAAAAAATCAAAATATTGGAAAAATCGCCATTAAAGTTGTTCAAATAAAGTTCTTAGCAATGCATATTACTAAGTTTTGATATATTCAAGGTAGGAAATTTACAAAGTATGAACTTTACTTAATATCCTAATGATTCTTGCCATAAAAGAAAATACAAAAATTTTGACCCATACAATGTATTTTTTGGCTATTGCTACAAATATACCCGTGCAGCTTAAGACTGGTTTTGTGGTCCATGGTCACATATAGCATAACAATTACAAGCAGTTTTAAAAGGCCAGCCATTTTGACTGGAACAGCCAAATTAGGTAATGGATTTACAGGACAATATTTTATGATCACGCACTTGTCCATGGTGCCAAACAGCCACTTTGGCTCCTTGTTGAAAGGCATTCTCATTCCATGAAATCTGGCGATCTTTTCCGCAATCTCAGCAAATATACCAGGGACACTCAGCTCATCTGTGGACAATTTTCGGCTCTGCAGACAAACATTGAATTTTCAGTTTGTAACTAAAACAGAAAAAAGTACATAACTAAAATACAAAAAGTTAACTTCAGTTTTAAGTTTCTGTGTATTCAAAATCATTCAGAGCAATGGAAAAAGTGACAAAGGGAAATCTGCCTAGAATGTCATTGGAATTTTCTTGCAATTTGCATAAAAGGGATTCATAAGCATTTGTGTCAAAACACGTTGTGCACCGTTTCACATCCAAACTGCCATCATCATAGCAGCAAAGTTTAAGACTCACAGGGACAAACTGTTCCAGTCTCCCTTGTGGAAAGATGCCATAGAGTTTGGGCCCAAGCTCCCTCTCGGCAAGGATAGCAAACATCACACTCTCCAGTACCATGGCGTCAGCTCCCTGCAAACACAAAAACATACGGATACAGTTTGAACACTAAACTTGATCTGTCATCAAACCAACTGCTATGAAAACCTGATTGAGGAGTTCGGCTTCAGTTAAAGAACTTAATTCAAAACTGTGATGCTACAACGGAAAATGAATTCTGCACTAAAATGAATTCACAAGCCAGTCATTTAGAAAGAGTGGTGATGGGCTGAAGCAAAATCAATGGCAGTGCTGGGGCAAAGTGAGTTAAATGAGGAAAAAAACAAGAGAGGCAATTGTGCTGAGCGAGGCAGAACTTGCCAAACATCCCAGTCATTAATTGTGGCTGCTTAACTAGCAATGACATTAAGCTTGTTTTTGGCTTAATACACAGAACCGAAAGAGCTCTCTTTCTATGTGGGGGAAGTACTTGTGTAAGGTATCTCAATTTTTCAAAACACTCTCCAGTTCTGCATTTACTCTGTCCTTACTTTTAGAGATCATCTATAAATAGATTGTGAAGAGATTATTTATTTACCAGTTATCAGTCATTTAGTGCTGTACTCTGAACTAATGCCTTAGGAATCCAAAGCTGGTAGGGCAAATGCTTGAAATTGCAAAGAGTGTTTCGCTATGTGACTTCCTTCGACAACATAATTTGAACCAAAGATGTCTCATGACAATCTCATGCCAAGGTTTTGAATAGGAAGTCCAAAAACAAACAAAAATGACAAATTCCTATGTTCCCTGGTGAGTATCCTGGCAACTTGTTTAAATATAATGAAAGTGAAAGAGAACTGAGCTGCCAATCTCCAAAATGAAAAAAAAAGTCATACAATAACTGTGTGAGGAACAGACCAAAATTTGAGCTGTCATTCACTGAAAGTCTTCTTGTATCGACCTTATTCTTTAACATGGAAGTAAGCTATAGGGAAATAATGAGAAAAATAACAACGTGCAGTAAACGGCAAAACTGTTTGCAATATAAACTATATAATCTATAAAAATTCACTAAAATAATATGGTAAAAAACACAGATTTGGTCGGCGCTAATAGCCTTGTGGGCAGCGTGCCGACATGTTGCACAGTTGCGCTTTGGGTGTCCTGAGTTCGAATCCCGCCTCGTGGACCTTTCCCGATCCCGTCGCCCTCCCTCTCCCAATTGCTTCCTGTCATATCTCAACTGTCCTATTATGAAAATAAAAAAACAATGCAAAAACGTGCAAAAAAAGAAGAAGATAAAAACACTGGTTTGCAATATCAAGCAGCAAAACAGCTAAAAACTGTTTGTACGGCTAAAAATCACTGGACGTGGATGAGACCGAAAGCCAGACCCATAAAATGTACAAATATAGGACGAAAAAGGCAAGAACTAGATCAGTGTGATTCATCAACAGAAATCAGATTATTCATTAAAAACATCAGACTTAAAAGTTTCAATTCCTTGTCTTTGTTTGATATTTTCACTAAATTAATTACATTCATCAAATGTATATTTTTGTGTTTCGCTAAGAAAGGAAGTCAAGTTTGGAGAAACACAAATTATGATTTTTAGTTTCAAATTTTGTGTCAACTCCCCCTTTAAGATTACAATCTTGCTCTTTTAACACTGTGGTAAATTACTGTAAATACTTTAATTACAAGTTCCAAGCACAGGAATGACCAATCAATGTTATGTTAATAAGTTATTTATAACATGGTGGAAACATTTACCTATAATATAAATACAGAAATTTAAAAAGGCTTGTGGTAAAAATGCCACCAAATGAACAAAAATTTCCCATAAATTCAAGAAAAAGGGACAAAAAAAATGCCCCCTGCACAATTAAACAACATATTACAGTTGTTGCGATTAAAATTAAATGTGAAAATGAATGAAAAGTGTCAATTTGCGGAATTACATTAAAAATCACTGTAACAGATTGCTTTTACCCGCTGTTTTGTGCAGTGTTGAGCCTTACAAAGAAACCAATTACACTGCTTAGATTAGTCAGCAGTAAAAGGTGCCAAACGGAGGTGAATTCATTCATCATAAACAACACAGTGTACACGATATAAATAGAAGATTCATTTCGTAGCTTCAGTGATTATAATGGGAGTTTTTGCATAACTTTCGCTGAAAAAAGACATTATTTAACACTATTTTTTTTTTGCAAATAAAGATCATTTAACATAGATTTTTGTAATTGTAACATTTATGACTGTTGTAGCACCAGCTGTGGTGGAATCTCCCTAAAACTTTGCATACTTGTTGCATGTGCTCACCAGGTTTTGTGAAGTTTTGAATTTCCCTTTAGGCTTTATAGGATTTTGGGTAAATTCGGACAGGTCCCTTTTCTAAACAACTCCATTATAGCTTCCCAAAGAGTAAATTTAAACTTTTTCTTATAATTATTGAGTCCAGAGAATTGTACTGCAGTGTTTTTTCCAGGACCTAGGACTAGTTTTACATCTTCTCAATCATTTAACAAACAATTTGATTGAGAAATTCTAGCGGTTCTAGAGGCAAAGTTGTTCAGAAAGAGGAGTTCTTTCATATGATACGAATATCATGTGCATGTGGTCCATCCGACTCCAGAGACAGTTGATGGAAATGTCACTGACTCAATGCATTATCACGAAAGTGATATTTAGTATTTGCATGTGTTTTTAAATCTTGTCCAGTAGGCTACTTGAAAGCCGAGGGGTTTATGTGCGCACACACACTCAAAGCTCATTCTGAGGGCTTGTTCCTTTAAATGCAAATGAGCTCTGCTCGCCCCGCCCCTCTCTTCTCTGTGCTGCTCTGAGAGATTGTTTACTTTAGCCGCATTTATCGCGTTTAGCCGTGAAACTTGCTAACTAGCACGTTATTAGGAAAGGTGATTGCAGAGATTCATAAAAAAAAACCTTACACTCACTTCTGCTGTAAGTGAAACTGGATCAGGAATGATTTGCGCGAACATAGACGCATTTATGTAGATCGGGAGGCACA
>JAHKKF010496150.1:0-11849 GCA_019740295.1 Labeo calbasu | reverse complement strand
AGATAGATAGATAGATAGATAGATAGATAGTAGACTTTGAAATTACCGAAGGCCTTAGTTTGTTGTAATATGTTTCATCTTAAAATATTCAAATCTGCTGAAACGTGTATCTAGACAAACACCCACCAAACAAAACATTACTGTGGAAAAAGTGTCTGTTCATCTGGGAAATCATTTAGAACTTAAAGTCATTTTCAAGGTTCACCAGCGTGGCATGCTCAGCATTTCCCATCATTAAGAGCATGAAGTGTTAATTGCAGTTTGATCTCATTAGTGATTAGAGTCATTTTCTTTGAGCATCTGAACTTCTCTGATGAAGACTTCTCTTCTTAATGGCAGCGTTGCCTGCCGGTGTCTGCTAACTCCGCCGACTTTGGGGAAAGATGCTTACGCTGTAATGATTATTATCATTAAGAAGTATGAAGGTGCCAAGCGTTGGTGACCCAGCTGTTCATTAAAGCAGAGATTTTTTTTTTTTTTGTAGCCGGAGTTAAAGCATCCACCCATGAGCAGACCTCCACCTGCGCAAAGTCCGTCTCTGTCCATATGACACCATTAGCTCATTTCTTTGACCTCCACACAAGCCCTCTTTATGTCTTTTTGTAGGTTTTTGGTGAAGCTAGAAGGGATGTGGGATTATAATGGAAATATTTGTCCTTATACAACTTTAATTAAAATGAAACGGAAAGTTCTGTGCTTACAATTATTGTCAAACTTCAAGTGTCTGTTACTATGCATTAATCTATATATAGGCTGTCTAATATCTGTCTTTGCTTGTCTTTTTGACATTACATTACATTTATGAATTTGGGAAACACTTTTATCCAAAGTGGATTACATTGCATTCAAAGTACACATTTCATTTTGCATTCTCAGTTCATGCAATCAAACCTATGACCTTGCTTAGTACCATGCTGTGCTACAGGAACCTCGTTAATACACAATGCCAAGTTAAAAATAGATTTTGCAAATTCACATTAAGACCCCCTGCATACTTTTATGTTAGACTTTGTTCAGGTATTTTCAAATAGAAAATGCATCCTATGTGAACACTTTAAATGTGTGCAATTGACTAATAAACTAGTCATTTATTCAACTAAACGACTATTAGATTCTGAAAAAGTGTAGTTTTTCAAAGCAATCATAAGTGGAGAAGCCATAAGTATTACTTCACTGCCTATTCATACCAACACATTCTTATTGCATTCTTACAACTAGCCATGCATTTCTTAAAAATAAATTATTTGATTAATCTAATGGTTTAGGGCACTAATATGTACTTTTAAAGTACTAATACTGTATGTACTTGTTAGACACTTATATGCACCATTTAAGGGGAAAAAAGGTTCAGTTATGTACCTTTTAGATTTTATACCTCAGGGATATGTACCTTAGGGTTATACCTTACCAGTTTGTTTGAGAATGTTCCACTGGCTAGACCCTTTGACACCTTTCAGATAAACACATACACATCCTTATGCATGTACCTGTAATAAAAAAATGATTGAGATCTTGATTAAGATTTAAATAATCATTCAGCAAAAGAGGATGATAAAATAAGTATAAAGGAGGGGATCATAAAAAATATTGTAATATTGTTTCATGTTTGTCAAATTACTAAGGCTGCTTGTTCAAATGGAGATTCTGATAACCCTGTCGAGGCTTATTTATACTGTAATGGCTGTCTGTCTTCTCCCTTACATACCTGTCATGCATATACGGTCTGCCATTCCATTCATCTCTCCTGTGCTCCGGGCTGTATCTGAGAGCACGGGTCCTGACGCGGCCAGCCTGCCGGTTGTTTGCCAGCTCGTGTGTCCGCGTGGAATTGAGGTGGTATGAAAGCAGTGCAGCGAGTGCGGCGGCGTCCCAAGCTGCCCGTTTGCTTGCCTTCATCAGCATTCCACCGATGAGAGTAATTAAAGCTCAAATTAATTCTGCTGTAAGCAGACGAGCCGCTGAATAACTGATATTGGAGGCGCGATGATGAATGCGCCACATCAAGGGTGAAGCCCTGGAGACACTGCAGAAAAAAGACATCTCCCTTTGTCTGCTCTCATTTTTACTCTGGCTCCGTTCCATAACCTAGTGAGCTGCCTTACTGCCTACATGGGCAGCTGCTTTCTAAGGCCACGTCCTTACTGAGATGAAACCTCAGGTTTGGAATGCTCTGCTCCACATAGGTAGCAATAAAAATAGTACTCGTGTGAAAAGGACTGTAGACTCACTTTACAAATGCTTGCTGTATAGTTTGGAGTCAGTGTTAGAACAGCCTTGATGCACCTTGGCATTGACTCTGCTTGACGGATGGAACACTTCCAAAAGATATTCTCTCATTTGGTGTTTTGATGAGGACGATGTTGGTGGAGAGCACTATCTAACACCCTGGTCCAGAAACTCCCACTGGGCAGAGATCTGGTGACTGCGAAGGCCATAGCATATGACCCATCCCCAGTGGAACCAACCCATGGCAACAAAATGCCCTCCACACCATAACGGAGCCACAGGATCCCCTAGATTTTCCTCTGATGTGTCGCTCGTCTTTCATATATATGTTGTTCTGTATACATGTTTTGTCTGCAGCCTGTGGCTCCCTCTACAATATCCATTTGGAGGTACCTCACCCTATTCTGCTGGAAAACTGCGGCCAGATGGAGGAATTTGATTAAGCAGCAGTGGAAGACCAAATGTTCCGTTGGATCCAGAGTCGGTCTGTGAGAGAGATCGGGTGGGGGGTATTGAGTAGGAGTCTAAAACGGCCTTCTGGTGTGAGCGGGCCAGCGCTCTTTCCAGAAAGAGGCAGCCGCTGGGGTGCAGTAATGTAGAAGCCCTTTTCCAACAACCAGCTGGGCCTTTTAGGAGCTGCTATCCCCACAGCAGACACCCAGCAGCCTCCGAGCAGCTTGACTTCACCATATGTGGAGGTTTTTTAACGCTCCACCTGGTTTCCCGGGAGGAAGTCGAGCCGCTGGGATGCCGGGAGCAGGTGAAATGCTCTTAATGCAGCCAACAGTATAAGAGAACAGCCCGACGAGGATGACCTTGGAGCCTGTGCTCGCGCTACAGGAACACGGCCAGTTGGATTTTTTATTCCACACAGCCCCACAACTTTATATCCAGATCTGTTTCTACTTTCACAAACGTAAAACACTGGAGGTCAAAGAGGAATTGCCCCCCTCAACATACTCAACAGCGTACAATCTCCCTGGACCTGAAGTGGAAACTCTAAATAGCCTCTATAGTGGAAAAGACTCAATAGAGGATGTCCTTCCTTCTCCATATGAGGATGTTCAACCTGCCACAGGAGCTGCTTAAACAGTTTTTACTTGTTATTGAGTTTGCCCTGTGCCGTTCAGTAACTGCATGGTTTGGAATGGCTACCAAATTGGACAAAAGAAGGCTACAACAGAGAATGATTAGTGAGCACTTGCCCAACTTCCATAATGAGGAAATGGGCTTAGAATATAAAAAAGGACAAATTCCATATACTAAGGCCTTCTGGCAGCCACTATAGCATCATCACAAATCTAAGTGGGAGGTTAGTTGCTGCACTTGGAGTTCACAGGAGAACTTCAACAAATTGATCCACTCCAACGCTCCCACAACATTGCTGTGCATACACAAAATCTATGGTTTGGTATAGGGCTGCCCCATAATAGTCAACTAACCGTTAGTTGACGAGAAGATGCTTGGTCAACCAAAATTGTTTTAGTTGCTTGGTCACAGATAAAAAAATTCCAGAGAAAGTGGCAAAGTCAAGCAGTCCGTTACAGACAGATCGTTAATGGCTGGTCTGTGGTAATATAGTACATCAGGCAGTACATCCAAACGCTTGCCTATCATTCATCGACCTCAAATATGGCTTTTCATCTGAAAGATGTATGTAGTAGCAACGTTACATGGCCGCTCAATCTAATGTTAACAAAAATGTGCGCTATTGAAGTGTCTGTGGAGAGTGTGAAAGCAGAATAGTAGCGCGCTCACTGCATGACAGATGGAGGCGCCGGTGTGGTCACTACCTCTTAAAATACTCTGTCATTTTTGGTCGTACAGATAAAAGTAATACAACTTTCAAGTCTGTGCAGACTCTATGTTTATTTGTGTGCACTCACAATAACAACAAAACATTGTGCTTTTGTAAAAAAAATAAAATCAAACAGAATGCGCTTTCCGCCATCTTAGTCTCTGTGAAGTTGAGCGCGAAGCCCTAGTTTGGTATGTACTGCACCTCACTGGCAAATCTGTATTTTAGTGAAAGTAGTGAACAGGATAGTAATTACTAGTTAGTAATATAGCCGCAAGTGGTGATTATCGGGATTCAAGCACAAACAGCGATATAATTGATAATATAACGGCCATGTCTCTATAATTCAAGTCATTAAATGTCTTTTTATGGAAGTATTATTCTATGTGTTATATTACAATAGACAAATAATGTTGTCTGTTCATTTTAATTGGACAGCAGTACCAGACAGTCTGGTAGCTTGGCAAATATGTTTTCATTAGGATATAAATATAGGATAAAAGTAAGTAATTTGGAGATCACAGAAAATGCAGATGGACTATACTTTTAGATAGATGCAAATGCATCAAAGCATCTTGAGCCAAGTAATCAGAGGGAAGTAAAAAATATTAGCCCTTACGGTTCAAACGTTATTAGCATAAACATAAGTGCAAATTTGAGCTGTTGGTGGCACTAGAGGGTTTGAGTTAGAGACTCCAAAATTGCTGTGGTTAATGTCCAGACTGTCCTCTATCAGTGTTCCAAATTTCACAGCTTTTTACCATACTGTTTGGTTTTATGGGCTAATATAGTCTCAAGAGAAGAAGAAGAAGAAGAACACTAGCAATTACAATAGGTGCCTACATATCTTTGGTACTTGGCCCCTAGTTACAGTTACATGTGGGCTTGTTAGTGCACAGTATGAGCATTTCATCCTTATTCAGAGGGACGATGTTATTCTGTCTGGTAAGCACTAATCTATCTGTTATTAGTGAGGTGTTGGAGACAAGTACTCTCTCTGATTCTTTAAGCATTACTCTTCATGTTCAGGTGGGCAGAATGAAACATAGTTGCACGTATATATATGCCAAGTTCTGTCATGAAACTCTAGATTGTTAAAACAAATTGATGATATTCACATTGTTAAATTACTTGGCACAAGCTGATTGGTTCATGTTCCATACGCAGCCAATGACCTTGCTGCTTTACATTTTAATGGCTGGTTAGCATTCACTAGAGTTCCTCTGAAACCCTCCACCTTCCCCAGCTCCACCTGTGTAGATCTACTATACATATATATATATTTGGATGCGGTCCAATGTGGCTAATTGGCCTTTATCTTGAGAGCATAGTGTCCAAACTGCACAAAATTTGTTACAGATGGAGAGAAGGACATTCTGAGTACATATGCCAAATGTAATCAATTTCCAATTATAGGGTCTGCAGTAACCAAAGAAAGACCTGAACATTTGAACATCTGAACTGTGTTAACATTGATCACCAACCCCATATGCACAAGTACTGTTGTTTTGAAGTTTGGCAGTTTTGGTTATTTTCTCTAGTTTTCTAAAGAGCTGAAAAGACTCTATACTACAGAATGTGGAATGTGAAATGCCTTCTACCTTCTTTTAGGCTGAAGTGAAATTCTGGCTGCATCAAGTCATTGTAGATTGTATTTAGAAAGGCTGTCTACCACCAATGAAAGGCTACATGAGTTCAGCATGCTTTGACCTCGGTGTGGTTTGTGTTGGTGTATATTTTTTTCTTCTGCTTGGTCTTCTTGACAGGTCTGGCAGCAGATCAGAGCTGGTTTTCTGCTGGCAGGAGTCAGGGGAAGCTGATTTCCTCCAAAGCAAACAGTCATTTGGGTTGAAGCTTTTCACTGGACAAGTAGCACACGTGTTCACGAGCACATATGGAAAACGGGTGACTTTAGAGTGGAAAATGGAGCTATTCACACAATCATCTTTATAAACCGACAGCAGTTCCATGAGAGTCTTGTTTGTGCAGCTGTTGCCTCCATTGCAATAGATGATTTGTTGCTTGTTCCTCTAACAGTGCCCACATTACTCACCCTGAGCGGTGTCACATTGGGCATACTGCTCACGTGTACCATTCACGTACCCCAATCACCTGGAATTTACCAGGGTAATCCTGCCCTGACTCAAGCGAGGGGGCTGAAGAAGGCTGTTTCCCTTGAGATGAGATGTCAGGCACTCTGAGTACACATCCAGCGGGAGTGAATTACTGAAGTCTTTCTTCTGCGCCTGTGTTTTTTCTGTAAGTGTGTGTATGTGTGTTTTGAGCATAATTGCAAGCGTAGAGGGAGCGTATCTCTCAGTTTTGTGATTGTGAGGTGCAGACAGCAGCCCGAGGGTTCCCCCTCGCCTGCGTCGCCTCACACATCAATACAAACACACACACAACACATTCTCCCACAAGGGCGCCTACCCTCAAAATCCACTGCTAATGGAAGCCACTGCAGTTTTCAGTGAGGTTTTCATGCACAGCTTGGTGTAAACGTGATGCCAACAGATATTACCTTCATGAGGAAACAGAAAAAAACTGTTCGTCACATCATCACTGCATTTGATTCAGTGTGAAATGATTATTTCTGACTCTAATTTTTAAAGAGCCCATGAAATCAAATGAGTTTTGGGGATTTTAGTTAATTTATGTTAGTTTTGAAGTCATCTGTATGCTAATGTACTCCTAAAAGTCAACAAAACAAATTTTAAGCAGAAAATAGACCAAAAAATATTGAAGACATCATCTTGCAAATACACGTTTTGTCAGTAACACTTTACAATAAGGTTCATTAGTTAACTACTGTAGTTAACATGAACTAAGAATGAACAATACTTCTACAGTATTTATTAATCTTAGTTAATGTTAATTTCATGTACTAATGCATTATTAAAATTACAAGTTGTGCTTGTTAACATTAGTAATGCACTGTAAATTAACATGAATGCATTGTGCATTGTGAATTAATGTGAATTAACTAACAATTACTATATTTTGACTGTATTTTGATTAATGTCAACATAGATTGTTCATGTTAGTTAATACATGAACTAATATTAACTAATTGAACCTTGTTGTAAAATGTTAACATTTTGTCCATTAAAATACATAAACTAACCTTAATCTTTATATGACTCTGTGTAGCAGTGCTTATGGTTCATAGAGTTTCGGTACTTTTGTTTTCATTTATTGGTTTAGTGACAACTGTGATTTCGAGGAAGTATTTCAGATTTTTATGAGCTCTGGTCAATGATATCCTAAGTTCATAGAAGTAAAACTGTAAATATTTTGAAGGCTGTTCATCTGTGATGAACGAGATGAGTTCTTTATATTGTAACAAAAAAAAAACAGACTGTCTATCATCTATTATATGTTATATTTGGTTCCTATAGTAACCAACTGAGACACTTAATTACTAGTTTAAATTTTGTAACGTTAGAGTTTGTACTATAGCTTAGCTGTTAATGAGAAAACAGCATTTTTAGTAGTATTTTTATATATTTATTTTTATTTATTTATTTGGTCATTTTTCACATTTGTCCAGTCTGTAAATGTGATGGTTTAAAAGTGTTTTTGATTGTTTAGTTTACACATATTTAGGGGTATTTGGTGTTGTGCAACAAATGCATTTTATTGGCATGAAATACTCCAGTAACTCCAGTCCTTTTATGATTTCCATGTAGCAAATACTGTTTGCTTTTTATGATTAAAATATTTATTATAAAGTATTTATTGTTTATTTTTCACGTTTTTTTTTTTTTTTTACATTTCTCCGAATAAGGTATTCACCTATGGACACATTGTTATTAAATGTATTACAGTTACATATCATTTCAACACAATATTTAAGAATTGCAAAACCAAACTGAACCCGTATAAGCTGTATAGTT
Source organism: Labeo calbasu (assembly GCA_019740295.1). NCBI lineage: Eukaryota > Metazoa > Chordata > Actinopteri > Cypriniformes > Cyprinidae > Labeo > Labeo calbasu. The sequence continues at coordinate 3,929 of JAHKKF010496150.1, read as the reverse complement.
GTGTTGTAATAGTGTAATTGGAGAAATTGTCTCTAGGCCATTCAGTTATTTATGGTTAATTCAATAGCATTTTTTCTTGCTGTTATTACTCAAGAAGTGCATATATCAGAGAAACGTTTCATGGAAATGTGTACAGAAAACGTAAAAGAACTAGTGTTTACTCATTTAAATGCATAAACTATGCAGACGGAATAATGAGCGAGTCAGGAGGTATCACAGGAGGTATTATGCTATAAAATAATTTTCATACATGGTTGCTCCAGATCGCTGTATCTCTGCACGTTCTATAGCACGACACAATCTGATGCGTGCTGTTTGATATCCGGGGTGTATTCTCACAGGACCTGCTCCTCCGTGCCGTCTCATTCATTTGGCATGCTGCACAACAATCTGATTTGTTTGCTAATTGTGTCCTGTTCTTTATCTGATTGGTGCTCTTGCCTCTTTTGAATTGTGAAACTATGGCAACAGGCATCAGTGGGGCGGCTACAGGAACACACGGGCCAAAGAAAAAAATCAGCCCTGTGCTGCAGACGTTTCTGTTTTTGTATGGTTATCATCATGTAGAGGAGAGCGAATTTAAATCATTTATAGATGCAGTGATAGTTACGTGAGAGAAATCTCTGATTTGCAAAGGGTTCTTTTGTCTGAACTCTTCAAACGTTCAAGCTTTTGATGCAGCAAATGTTCCCAAGGGTCAAAATGGCTTTTTATTGACCATGTTTGATGCAGGACTGATGTCAGCTCTGCAGGCATGTGGCTTTCATTCATGTAATTACGTACACATGTCTCGCTTCTCGTTGCTGAGCCGTTTATTCTTGATTTCAATGAAAATGTAAGAATGAGTGAACTGAGAGAGACGACGACAGAGCGAGAGAAAGGGCGGGCGGTGTGGAGGAAGTGTGAATCTGCTGTGTGAGGCAAGATATCGTCCCGCGTTGATTCATCACGTCTCCCTGCTGGATTGTGAAGGGCCGTCTAATGAAGTTCAGGCCGTCAGAATGAAGGGACTAATTCTGATTTAGCTGAGCTAATGAACTTCCTCTCTCCTGGTGTGAGCGGCTCATGGGGCGGCCGACAAACTGACGGAGAGACGCTGTGAGACGAGGAAAGAAAGAATGTAAAATGCTTATTTGGTGTACGTCGAGAGATATTACCACAAAGCGTGTGCATGCTCTGAAATTATGCTAATGCTTGGCTTTGCATATATCTGGTCTTGTATTGAGAAAGATACAGATATGTTCCAGTTAGCTCTAAAATTTGGCACAAAAGCACTTACCAAACAGTTTTCAAATGAAGGAGTACTTTATCTTCATGAACCGTCACACTAGCCACATATGCGCCTGAAGCTGCATTTAAAGGGACAGCTCACCAAAAAATGAAAATTCTGTCGTTTACTTAACCTCAAGTTGTTCCAAACCTGTATGCCCTTCCTTCTGCTGAACACAAAAGAAAGTATTTTGAAAAAAATCAGCAACCAAACACTTTCGGGTCCTGGTGAGCGAATGGTTAAAATATTTCATATTTGGGTGAACTGTCCATTTAAATCAGGCTTGGTTGTTTGACAAATGTGACCCTGGACCACAAAACCAGTCTTAAGTAGCACTGGTATATTTGTGGCAATAGCCAAAAATACATTATATGGGATAAAATGATTGATTGATTCTTTTATGTCAAAAATCATTTGGATATTAAGTAAAGATCATGTTTCATGAAGATATTTTGTAAATTGCCTACCGTAAATATATCAAGACTTAATTTTTGATTAGTAAAACGCATTGGTAAGAACTTCCTTTCGACAACTTTAAAGGCATTTTCTCAGTATTTAGATTTTTTTGCACCCTCAGATTCCAGATTTTCAAAAAGTTGCATCTTCGTCAAATATTGTCAACAAACAATAAATCCATAAAAACACTTATTTATTCAGCTTTCAGCTTTCAGATGATGTATAAATCACAATGTCCAAAAATTGACTCTAATCACTGGTTTTGTGCAAATGCAATTGGTCAGTTCAGTTAAAATTGGCAAAGCAGATTTTGATGACTGTATGTCTGCATATAAATGCATTAACACAACACCAGGATCAAAAATTGTTTTTTTTTTTTATTTAGTAAATATCCCAATCATGAGCTGTGAGAATTCAGCTTTTATCACAAGTCCTTTTTTTCAATTCATAATTGCCACTGAATATAAAGTAATTAATGCATTAAAATTCATCCTCCTACTCCACATTACCAATGTACTTGTACATTAGTTGATGGTCTTTCGGCCCCAATAACCACATGCCTAGAGCATCTCCACTTATTTGAGAAGGAGAACGTGGGAGTAAAGATGCTTTTCTTCCTTTTGTGTTCATCAGACATGAGATGTCAATCTCACATGCAGAAACACTACAGCATTCATAAATCAAGTATAGCTCAGATCCATCATTAATCATCAGTGTTTGATTTGATAAAGTTTCCCCTATAAAGTCCTCCTACACTATTTTCAGCGCTAAATGAATAAACACACGGCGGTCCCGCATGAGCTGCTGAACTCATCGGGGAAATCACACACACAGGAGGAGGAGTCAGCGTTTAATTCCCAGGGCTTTAATCACTGGTAATTTGGCTCATTATGTATTAATAGATGCACGACTCCCTCAGTGAGCTGTTCTCAGGTCAGTATCTGCCGCCATGTAGCTGCGGCATCGCATGTATCCATTGTAGATCAATCAATTTTAGAATGCATTACGCCAAGGTTTTTTTAATGTCTATTTCAAATATAGTTCTTCAATCTGTTCTGTCATGCTGAAAATGGAGCTCTGCCATCACAAGAAAACAGGGACAGTTTAAAATGTACTACAAATGAAACCAGTTTATTTGTATTTTTTAATCATTAGTTTACAGTCATTTTATAATAGTTTGTAATATAATGCCAATAGAGGTACACCGATACCTAGAGACCAGAATATCCTCTTAGAGGTTGGCTCTGTTGAATTGGGCCAGTAAGCAGCCATGCAGACAACATAAAAACCTCCCAGCACTGCCCTGGCAATCGCCCACAACACCCCAGCAATGTGAAGGTGACTTTTGCACAGGCAAACCACTAGATTTTTAACAGATTATGTAAAATGAAGTTTTACGTGTGTTGTCAGCGCAGTGATAGTTGTGTTTGGGGTGCTGTAGGTGAGTTTGAAGATCCTGTCACTGTTCAGTCTATGCTAAATGCCATCTGTGGCCACCTGTGCTAACGGCTCCTCTGGGGTTTGATGGGCTGCAGCTGCTCCCGTGTGGCAGAGCAACCGCATATGCCGACACAGACCTTCAAGATCAGACCACCTCTGATATCACTGATAACATCAACTTCCATTGTGTACACACAGTGTCAGCTGCACATTTAACACATCTGATTTTTCCCTTATATTTATTCAGGAAAGTGCCATAATCATATGGTGATCCAATTCAAAACTAGGTTATAATGTGATTACATTTACAGCTGTGTAGTGTGAAAGTAAGGCATAAAAAGTAAAACATAAAATAATTATGTGATATCAGTGTTGACTCTGTTTGCAAAATCAGTAATTAATTTAGTGGTAAAACAACACTGATGCATAACCTTAATTTACCAGCATTGAAAGGTAAGATGGTGAAATGTTTGTATCAAATGCCATTTCAATGATTTCAAGGTTGATTAAACCTTATTAAATTCTTTTAGCATGTATTTTAATCAAATTTCTTTTTAGGGTGTCTTGTAACATTCTGTCCAGGGACTATGGATGAAAAATAGCCTTTGGCTAATTCTGGTACATTTACGGAAATATTTTATTAAAGTGCAATGTTCCTGTGTGTGCCTAAACCAAAATAAAAAAAATAAAAAAATAAAATAAAATAAAATAAAATAAAATAAAATAAAATAAAATAAAATAAAATAAAATAAAATAAAATAAA
>JAHKKF010496148.1:0-15625 GCA_019740295.1 Labeo calbasu | reverse complement strand
TTTTTTTTTTTTTTTTTTAGAACCGGTGATACTTTTTTCAGGATTCTTTGATGAATAAATAGTTAAAAAGAACAGCATTAATTTAACACATCCTTGTTGAAAGAAATAATCATTTCTTTAAAAAAAAAAATACAGAACCCAAATATTTTACAACATACTATAACAAAATATTTATTTTTTAAATAAATGCTGTTCCTTTGTTTTTGATCAAATAAATGCAACTTTGATGATGCTAAAAATTCAGCTTTGCGTCACAGGAATAAATTATGTTTTAAAGTATATTAAAATAGTAAACCATTATTTTAAATTGCAATAATATTTCTTAATATTACTAGGTTTTTTTTGTATTTTTGATCAAATAAATACAACTTTGACAAGCATAAGAGACTTATAAACATCTTATTACAAAAGATTTCTTTTTTAAATAAATGTTGTTCTTTTTTTTTTTTAACTTTTTCTTCATCAAAGAATACCTGAAAAAAAGTATCACAGGTTTTAAAAAATTATTAAGCAGCAAAAACAGTTTACAATATTGATAATAAATCAGTATATCAGAATGATTTCTGAAGGATCATGTGACACTGAAGTGATGCTGAAAATTCAGCTTTGCATCACAGGAATAAATTATGTTTTAAAGTATATTAAAACAGTAAACCATTTTTTTTTAAATTGCAATAATATTTCTTAATATTACTAGGTTTTTTGTATTTTTGATCAAATAAATACAACATTAATGAGCATGAGCACATTAAAAAAAAATCTTCTGATCCCAAACTTTTGAATGGTACTGTAGGTATATTTTTAAAATTAAAATAAAAAATTATTAATATTAAAAAAATATATGTTTATGCAGACAATTTAGTGACAATTACTAAAACTAACAGGTAAAATTGTGCGTCATATTGCACCATGATTCAAGAATTAATTGGCTGAAATTATGGTTTCTGACTGTGTGAAAATATCATTTTAGAGCAAAAACATACATAAAGATTTGTATCCAATATCATCAAAAGATGAAAAACACTAAGATAAATATTACCCAGCCCTAATGCTGACCTACAAACAACAGGCCCAAACAATATGCACAAGCTGAAAAGTCAACAGAGGATTATGGTTACAGCCTTATCTGGTCTTGTGTATTATAATACAATGCTTTTAAATTTCCAACCCACACGGGTTCATCAAACAGCAGCCAATTAAACTCTCACTGCTGTTTTGTTCATGTCCACATGACAGCATGCACTTGACATTTTATTAAACAATGAAATACATTACAGCTATCTACCCGTCCAAAATTAGGATACGTCACAAAGAAAAGCAGCAATGACAATGTGAAGTGGGAGGTTTGATGAGTTGGGTGACTTTGCTTGGTAAAAACAAGTTCAGGTCTGACCCACTTCATTTGTTATTATTCCTATAAAAAAGGGCAAAAAAAGAAGAATAATTACTTAGCCAGCTGTTGCAGCAGACCAACCAGAGCTCTCGCCCCACTCCGCTGCAGCTCATCCAGCTTCAGGTCTTCGTAGAGCAGATGCAGAACGTAGAAGAGCACCGGGATGTGAGGAAAAAGGAGGGCGGACGACTCTAAACCCAGAGCTGACTCGTGGTTATCCACTCCACCGGGGGGCGACACCGGCTCCAGGCCATGAACGGCCACCACAGGGCGCAAGGAAACCTGCCAATGGTAGTCTGAGCATCGGAGGTATCCCCAGTCCTGTTGATGTCAAACAGATGCAGCCATATCAAGAAATCTTCACCACATCCACCACAGTAACTCAGCAAGGACTATTATAAATATTATACCTTATATACACTACTAAACAGTAAGATTATATACGGCTTTTGAAGTCTCACCAAGGCTGCATTTAACTGATCAAAAATACGGTAAAAATGTGAAATATTATTACAATTTAAAAGAACTGTTTTCTATTTTAATATGTTTTAAAATTCAATTTATTCCTGTGATGCAAAGCTGAATTTTCAGCAACATTACTCCAGTCTTCAGTGTCACATGATCCTTCTGAAAACATTCTAATAGGCTGATTTGCTGCTCAGGATTATCAATGTTGACAAGACAGTTTTGCTGATTATTATTTTTGTGTAACAATGTTACATTTTGTTCAGGATTCTTTGATGAATAGAATGTTCAAATGAATCTTTTGTAACAATATAAACGTCTTTACTGTCACTTTTAATGCATCATTCCTGAATAAAAGTTTCATTTCATTTAAAATAGAAATTTCCTGGCCCTCAACTTTTGAACGGAAGTGTATACAGTATGCTTTATTAGTCTCTCTGTAAAAAAAAAATAAATGCAAGGCTACAGATGATCAGATGATCAGATGACCTGAGAGTACAGATGATCAAGGTTCTTTGACCCCTGACCTTTGACATGTCTAGGGCACTCACCTCATCTGAACCAGTGTCAGCAGGACGGGCCTTCTTAGGAGCTATTACTGGAGAGAGAGGCACTTCAAAATGAAGCTGTGGAGATGGCAATTGTGTTAATGATCATTTAAGGCAGACAAGTGCTTCATTCACCAACTGCAAACTTCACTGACGGCTACAATAATACAGTTTTGTAGAAATATGTTTTGTTTTAATGAAGTCCTTTGTTTTGATAAATTAAAGTAGTTTATATTATATATATTATAGATATATTATTATATATATCAGAATGTTTAACTAAATTATATAACAAACATAAGCAAATAAGATCTATAACATGTAATTTAATTAAAATTACAAAAAAATTCAACCAGAAATTAACTGCATATGTTATATCAATAACTACAATTTAATTGGTAGAAAAAAGTTTTCATGTGTATTAAATTAAAGCATCAGACATATGAGTTTATAACACACCATAATTCTGGCTTTATTTGTAATAAATATTATAATAATTTATTTTAATATGTACACCCAGTCAAAAGTTTTTGACAGTAAGATTTGTAATATTTTTTAAAGAAGTATTTTCTGCTCACTAAGCCTGGATTTATTTGATCTAAGGTACAGCAGAAACAGTACAATTCTGAAATATTTTTACTATTTAAAATACCTGTTTTCTATTTTAATATATTTTAAAATGCAATTTATTCCTGTGATCAAAGCTGAATTTTTAGCATCATTACTATTCTGATTTGCTGTTTAAAAAAACATTTATTAGTAGTAGTAGTAGTAGTAGAATTTATTATTAGAGCAGAATTTTTTCAGGTTCCTTTGATGAATAGAAAGTTCAGAAGAACACCATTTATCTAAAACAGCAATCTTTTGTAACATTACAAATGTCTTTGCTAAATAAAAGTATTAATTTCTATAATTTATTCCCCACCCAAAAAAAATTAAAATTCTCAACTGTTTTAAATATTGATGATAATAATAATAATAATAATAATAATAAAAATGTTTCTAGAACAGAAAATCAGCATATTAGAATGATTCCTCGAAGGATCATGTGACACTGAAGTCTGGAATAATGATGCTGAATATTCAGCTTTGATCACAGAAATAAAATACTTTTTAAAATATATTTAAATAGAAAGCAGTTATTTGAAATAGTAAAAATATTTCACAATATTACTGCTTTTGCTGTATTTTTGGATCAAATAAATGCAGGCTTGGTGACCAGAAAAGAAAAACATTAAAAATCTTACCATCCAAGAACTTTGACTGGTTGTGTATATAGAAATAAAGATAAAAAAACATATATACAAAAAAAAAAATCAGATTTATTTATTCATTTATTTAAAAAAAATTGTACTGGTCTATATATCAATAATAAAAAGTTTTCTTTTTTTTTTGTTTCCTGTGCTTACGTAATATAGATTTAATTTTTGTCATGTAAAGCTTTAATTCAGTTAAATGCTTTTGTGTTAGATAACCAAAGATTATCTAACTAAAAGACGGACACAGAGGTCAAACCAAAGAGACACTCACATTGCGTGTCCACGTCAGTCGTTCTGTGTTGTAACCCATCATTGTCATTAAGCATGTAACAAACAGGTTCCACTCCAGGTGCATGCTGGGACCTCCAGGGGCGTTGTAACTGTTGTACCACTTGACCAGCACTTTCATGGCAGTGTCCTTGGGTAAAATAAACCTGATGGCCTGCAGGCAGCGTTTGACTGTGGGAGTAAAAGAAAGATCAGGAGTTAACAGAAGTCTCTGACACAATGTGGGCGCTTTCTGTAATAGCTTTCTGTAATATTTTGGTCTCTAGATAAGGCTTGAGTGCCTCCTTGTGAGCCTTTACTGTGATTGTTTAACTCAATTTATTCACCAGGCAAAAATCACCTAGTAAATAATAGCACAGCTCTCTTTAAAGAGCTAAACAAATAGGAGGAATCATTCATGTCAGGAGTACAGATATTTACATCTCATAATTCTGACTTTTTCCTAGAACTAAAAGTTTGTAATACAGAATTCTGACTTTATTTCTTGCTATTTAAATTGTACTTCTCGCAATTTTGAGTTAACAAAACTCAGACTTATTTTTCAGAATTGAGTTTAAAAATACACAATTCTGAATTAATCTCACAATTTCAAGTTTATCTCACAATTCTGACTTTTTTTCTCAGAACTGAAAATTTCTAAGAGAATGCTGATTTTTTTTCTTGCAATTCTTCGTTTGTATCTCACAAAGTTTAGCTAAAAAATTAGCTAAATTTTGCATTTCAGACTTTTTTCTCAGAATTGTTAGCTGATAATACACAATTCTGACTTTATTCCTCTCTACTCTGAATTTAAATCCCGCAATTTTGAGTTAACATCTCACAATGACTTTTTTTTTAAATTTCTCACAATTCCAAGTTTCTCACAATTTTTTTCTCAGAATTCTAAGTTTATAAGACAATTCTGACTTTATTTCTCACAAATTTGAGCTAACATCTATCTCGCATTTCAGATTTTTTTCCCTCAGAACTGTTAGTTTACAATTCAAATTTTTTTCTCATTATTTCGATATATTTATATCTCACAATTCAGATTTTTTTCCTCAGATATGCAAGTTTAACACATCTTTTGCAATTCCCAGTTTGTATTTCACAATTTTTTTGTTAAAACCTTGCAATTCTAACTTTTTTCTCTGAATTCTGAGTAAATATCTCACCAAACTGTGCACAGAATTACGAGTTTCTAAACACACAATTCTGATTTTATCTCTCAATTCAGTTTTTCTCTCACCATTTCAAGGTAAAATCTCAGAATTCAGATTTTTTTTTCTCTGAATCATTGATGTCTGTAGCACAAATACTTAAATCTCACAATTCTGACTTTTTTTTTTAATCAGAACTGAGTTTAAACAGAATTTATAATACACAACTCTAATTTTATTTCTTGCAATTCTGAGTTTCTTTCTCACATTTTTGAGCTAACATCTCAATTCAGATTTTTTTCCTCAGAAATGCAAGCTTTTAACAAATCTTTTGCAATTCCCAGTTTGTATTTCACAATTTTTGAGTTAAAATCTTGCAATTCTAACTTTTTTCCTCTGAATTCTGAGTAAAAATATCTCACCTAGTTTAGCACAGAATTACGAGTTTCTAAACACACAATTCTGATTTTATCTCTTGCAATTTAGTTTTTATCTCACCATTTCGAGGTAAAAATCTCACAATTCATTTTTTTTTTCTCTAAATCATTCATGTCTGTAGCACAAATATTGAAATCTTGCAATTCTGACTTTTTTATTAGAATTGAGTTTAAACAGAAATTATAATACACAATTCTAATCTTATTTCCTGCAATTCTGGGTTTCTTTCTCACATTTTTGAGCTAACACCTCACAAGTCAGACTTTTTCCTCAGAAATGCAAGTTTTTAACACATCTTTGGCAATTCCCAGTTTATATTTCACAATTTTTGAGTTAACATCTTTAACATTTTTCTCTGAATTCTAAGTAAAAATTTAAATTCTGCATATTTTGTTTAAGAAAAATTGTTACATTCCGTATTCATACTTCCAAACAAAATCAAATACGTGACCCTGGACCACAAAACCAGTCATAAGAGCCTTTTTTTTTTAAATTGAGATTTATACATCATCTGAAAGTTGGTGAAAAATAAATAAGCCTTCCATTGATGTATGATTTGTTAGGATAGGACAATATTTGGTCAAGATACAAGTATTTGAAAATCTGGAATCTGAGGGCGCAAAAAAATCTAAATATTGATAAAATTGCCATTAAAGTTGTCCAAATAAAGTTCTTAGCAATGCATATTACTAATCAAAAATTATGTTTTGACATATTTACAATAAGAAATTTACAAAATATCTTCATGGAACATGATCTTTACTTAACATCCTAATGATTTTTGGCATAAAAGAAAAATTGATWATTTTGACCCATACAATGTATTTTTGGCTATTGCTACAAATACACCTGTGCTACTTAAGACTGGTTTTGTGGTTCAGGGTCACATATTACGCTCACAAGAACACACTGAAGTTTAACACTTGTTCAAATTGCTAAACCCAAGTATAAGCAACCATAATAATGATGTTTGCCTTAGCAAACACAATTAATACGTTATTTAATCAGCTGTCACCACCGACCTCTGATGAATTAATACCATATTATTAGATTAACATTAAACATAACATCATTTTTAGCTCATATCTCCCGCCCCCACGTGTGTAGATCAAAAATAAAAGTGTAGGTGAAGATAAAGGAGATGAACGTTGTACGCGGAGGTGATCCTATAGAAGAGTGCACACGGGAGGGGGCCGCCACTTCAAAGGACACAGCCGGAGCTGGAACGCACATCTGAGCGAGGGGGTGGAGATCGGAGGGACGGGACACTACACTTGAGAGGGTTTACTGATGACTGTTTGCCAAAGTGTTTGACTGCGTGACACGGGGGCTACAAGACCTGATACGGAGAGGAAGAGATCTGAGGGTGGAGGGATGCATGGCGTTTGGTTTGGCTTGATTGGATTTCTACAGCATGATGAAATGAAGCAGAGAAAGTGTAGGACTTTTCTTGAACCTTGTTGTAGTATGTTGAGCAAAAGGCTTGTTATTTTACAATAATTTCTAAATATGAAAAATATGTTAAAACACAGTCCATGGAAAACAGCTTTTTAATTGAATGATTTGATATGCAATGTTCAACGTGATCTGAATTAATCAAGTTTGGAAGCCCGTTTCCTCCACAGAATAAAAAAAGATGGCAACTTCGACATTTCTGACCCTGTCGGTGAAATCCACGCTAAAGTCTCCAAATCTAATTATGAGATAACAAGCATCAAGGTTTGATTTCAACCATTAATTTCGCTATGATTTCAGTCTTTTACAGGGTCTTACTCAGTCATTATTAAAGATATCACGGTTACATTTTCACAGAATGTTATTTACCTAATGTAGAAAACATTACATTACCAAAAAAATGACTTTAGCTAGGTTTTTATAGCCAGGGTCACATTTATCGAACAATTCTGATTTTATTTCTCACAGTTTATATGCCACAATTCCAACTTTTGTCTCAGAATTGTGTTTATAATACACAAATCTGACTTTATTTGAGTTTATATCTCACAATTTTGAGTTAACATCTCATATTTCAGACTTTTTTTCTCAGAATGGAGTTTATAATATACAATTTCTACAAAATTTCCCAGTTTGTAACAACTTCAGGTTAAAATCTCATAATTTTAAAGTTAAAAATTCAAAATTTACTTCTTGCAATTCCATATCTCACAATTTAAGCCTCAAAAGCCTTTTTTTCCTCAAAACTGTAAGTATATAAAATACAATTCGGACTATTTTTCCCATATTTTGAGTTTATATCTTGCAATTTCAAATTAAAATCTCTCAATACAGACTTTTTTTTCTCAGAATTGTGAGTATTCAAGACAGTACATTCTATTTTGTATTCATACTGAAGCTTAAAACCATATATTATATTCACAAGATGATTAGTCAGAAAACAGTCAGAACTGTGAGATGCATACTGGAAATGGCTAGAAATAAAGTAGGAATTGTATGTTATCAACTCTGAATTACAAGATATAACCTTGTAATTCTGAGAATAAAAAGTCAGAAATGTGATATAATAAAAAATTGCAAGAGAAAAATAAACTCAAGAAGCCAGAATTGTGCGATAAACTTGTAATTATCTTTTTTACATTTTTTAATCCATGCGGCAAAAGTGGGCGTCCATATTTAAGTATAAGTGTTTGACAGGAACAAAATGTTTTTGCCAAGACATGCATGAGTACAAATATTCCTCATACTTAGGGTTAGTAATTTAAGCAAACCCCTTATTCCAAAGTACTAAAACTCACCATATAATTTGTCCCACATGCTTGTGCTACAGACAAATTCTTCATAAAATCACACAGATTTTTGAGGAGAGACACAAGTCACATTCTGGAGGTCAGTGATGCTTCTCAGAGCTACTCTACAATTTCATAAATCTGCAGTACAGCCTAAGTTCTGGATATGCTTGGCCATTTAAAATGAATATAAAGAATGAAAGAATTTATCCTGCTTTGTCGTTAGTTCTTGGGAAATCGGTGTAAATATGAGCAATCCCATTCTATAGAGTATCAACATTTACAGTATTACATTTTTACTGGATTGAGCAAAATGCCAAAGAAACGAGTAAAAGCATCTTTTGTTCACAACTAAACGCGCATTAGGAATATCTAAAATGCCATTTTCCACTTCTTTTATTTTATTTGTTATCGTTCAGCGTCACACCACCACACTCTCAATGACTCTGCCTGAAGCTAATTAGCAAACAAACAGAGAAAGGTCAGGACGGAGCTGAATAAAATGCCACTTTATTAGCGGTACAAAGCCCACCACTTTCAAACTAAAGCACTTATTAACAGGAAGCTGGCATTAATTGAGAAAATTGCAAAGAATGCCGGATGGGTAGATGTCGTACGCAATCAGTTCCAAACGAAAGGCCAAGAAAAACTAAACGAACCCGCCACAGGGAAATCTGCACACACGGTTAGGATGCAATCTGCGTTTGTCCATTCAAAAGTCATCGTTATGATGCTAGCATGCTCTGGGTGGTTGCTAGGTGGTAAAAATTGAAATAGTATAAATCAATAGCCAAAGTAATAGCCGTAATGACATGAACAGACTCAAAGCATGTATCATCTACACTTCTTGGAATATAACTGGCAAACACATTAGAAAAGGTCAAATGTCTAAATGTAGAAAGTGGCAGGAATGACTCACCAGTTTTACTTCACAGTAAAGCATAACTGCATTCATTAGTGACAGATCCTTGGGCACATCATTTATGCCAAATAAATCTGGATCTGAGTTTTACAAAATAACTACAAAACAGCCCTGATAGGTCTCACAGGAGCGCTGCCAGAAAAACGGCAGTGTTAATATCGCCAAAGGTTTTGTACTATAACGAAGATGAGGCGAAAAATGCGCGTCGTGACGACAATTAAATGAAAAGGTCACCTAAAATTGAAAATTTGCTGAAAATGTGCTCACCCTCAGGCCATTCAAGATGTTAATGAGTTTGTTTCTTCATCAGAGCAGATTTGGAGAAATTTAGCATCACTTGCTCACCAGTGGATCCTCTGCAGTGAATGGGTGCCGTTGGAATAAGAAAACTGATTAACATCACAATAATCCACAAGTAATCCACACCGCTCCAGTCAATCAATTAATATCTTGTAAAGCCAAAAGCTGCGTGTCTGTAAAAAACAAATCCGTTATTAAGACGTTCTTTGCTTTTGGATAAAATACAAGTCCTCTATCCATAATATTGCTTTCTCCAGTGAAAAAGTCATCTGGTCTGAATCAGGAGAGAAATATGCACAGAAGCATCGTTTAAAAACAGTTCAAAACAAATATGGTTGGTTTTTGATGTGAGAGGACAACAAGAGACAAACTTTTTCACTGGTAAAAGCACTATGAATTATATTTTAACTGGAAGCAATGGTTTGGAGTCTTAAAAACGGATTTGTTTCTTACAAACATGCAGCTTTTCACTTTGCAAGACACTAATTGATGAACTGGAGTGGTGTGGATTACGATTGGATTATTGTGATGTATTTATCAGCTGTTTGGACCATTCAGTGCAGAGGATCCATTGGTGAGCAAGTAATGTAAAGCTACATTTCTCCAAATTTTTTCTAATAAAGAAACAAACGCATCCACATCATGGACTGCCTGAGGGTGTGGCAAATTTTCATTTTGGGGTGAAAAATTCGTTTAAATTTAATTTAAATTTAACACTCCTTTTTTACACTGTTGATGAAAATACAATTGTAGTGCAATAATGCACTAAAAGTTTTTTCTAGAAAATAATCCAATAATAGTTTAAAATGACACTCAATAACACTTTACATAATAAGCTCTAATTAGTTAACATTAGATAATGCATTAGCTTACATAAACTGAGAATGAGCAATATCTTTTTAAAGCATCATTGTTAAATGTCACTTAAAATAAATACAATTGTTTATTGATTGTTCACATTAGCTCACAGTGCGTTAACTAATATTAATTGACTACTGACTTGATGTTTATATTTACTTAGGTTTATTTATTGGTTAAAATGCAATGATGTTATGTATTGGTTGACCATTTTAAAATATATTAGTAGTATAGATAGAAGATTTAAAAATGCTAATGTTAACAAACAAAGCCAAAGTAGTGATTATATGTAGAGGATATTTTCATTAAAAGACGAAAACTGAAAAACTGACACTAGAAGGACGTGGGGCGTTTTAAAATGAGTGTTTTGACCAGCTTTCCAAACTCACAAACAGCTTGTGACTCAGCTCTGTGCTGCATTGGACGTGATGCATCACACGGTTGGACCGTATTTGTGCGAGTGTTTTCTCTTACCCAGCTCTGAAGTGGCCACCTCAGGAATGGTGATTCTTAACATGGAACCGGAGCTCAATTCCTGAACAAAAGAAAAGTGAGAGGCGGATATTAGCAACACATACTAAATTAGCAGCGGCATCGCATCAAAAAGCGTCCGAACCAACAGGCGTCACGTTGCTATTTATATCTGGTCGAATTCTGTCAAAAGCATCCAGGCTTTTGTTGTTCCCTTTGCAGAAATAAATCGAAAACAAAAGAACAATTGCACGCTGCAAAACTCCAGCAGGCATTCGACAATGACCTGGATGAAAACAAACCTTAGACGCCGGCTATTTTTAAAACCCTTGCTCAGAAGCATATCGTCCCACATAAGTTGGTCGTGGCGAGATTGCTTTGACAGGCCTGCGAGGGGATTTCGTCTGGTAGGACACGTCGTTCAGTGGGAAATGACAACACAGAGGGGCTGACTGCAGGGGACCAGACCTTATTGAGGCTTGTCAAAACAGCGACGGGCTCCTGGTGCACATGTCTGAGCCGCCACACCATGTCGGTCATGTCCTGTTACTGTGGCAGCCCTCAATTACAGCCGGGCACTGTACGACAAAAGCAATTACCAGCTCCTGCCTTTAGCAGCAGTGGTCAGCACAAACACAAACGCAAGCATCTTGACCCTGTTTGACATTTTGAAAATGCATTTAGAAAGCAGCTGCCACATTTATGTCCAGACATGGATATATCAAGCGAACCAAGTAGATTCATCCAAATAAAAGTGGGCATTTTGAAATTACGGGCAATGGACCGAAAACCAAGCCCGCTTGGCTGATTAACAAAAAACTAATTCTGCTCAAATATACTGACAGATATTCAATGAACAAATGATTCACCTCATTTGTTATTAGTAAATAAACTGTCTATGAAAAAAAAAAAAGGCAGCTGCAGCAGCATTTTAGCAACTGATATATAAAGACAAGTTAATATACCCACCAGCTGAAGTACTTAAATCAGTTTTGTAAAGCCACATGATGAATGTCATGCACTCAAACACAAAATAATGCAATGAAGATTCAATTTACAACATAAGATGAAACATAAAACCCTAACTTACAAAACCACCAGGAAAAAACTCAGAAATGCAGTTATTTCTATTAAAAACCATCGAGTGTCACACATTCTGTGAATTTAATTTTTTTTCCACTGTAGATGACTTCTTTTTTACTAAATATCAATATTATTAGTATTAAATTCAATAGTATTTACTGCAAAATTACATACAATGGCTCATATGGTTTTTCACAATATAGTATAGTAACAGGACTACTATAGTAAGGTTTTTACTGTAGTATTTTTTTACAGATAAAACAAAAAGGTTCATTAGTTAACTACATTAGTCAACATGAACTAAGAATGAACAATACTTTTACAGCATTTATTCTTTTTTTTTATTTAAATTTAAAATGTAACATTTAAATTTAAGCATTTATTAATCTTCAGAATTTACAGATGCATTATTAAAATCACAAGTTGGGTTTGATAATATTAGTTCATGCACTGTGAACTAACATGAACTAACAATGAGTAACTGTATTTTATTAAGTAACAATGACAAATTAATAAATCGTGTAATAAATGGATTGTTCATTGTTCATTCATGTTAGTTAATACATTAATGTTAACAAATGACACCTTATTGTAAAGTGTTACCATTAAAATGATAGGGGGTTTTTTTGTTTTGTTTGATTACAGTGTACATAAATTGTAGCCAAGACGGTTAATAATGTGCCTAATCAACTTCATTGTACACTATATAGCAGAGATCCAAAATATCTTTCTTTCTTCAGTCGATAAGAAATTGTTTCTTGAGGAAAACATTTCAGGAAATATCTCCATATAGTAGACTTCAAAGGCGCCCCCAAGTTTGAACTTCCAAAATGTAGTTTAAATGCAGCTTCAAAGTGCTCTAAATGATCCCAGCCGAGGAAGAAAGGTCTTATCTAGCAAAACGATCAGTCATTTTTTAAACAAAATGACAATTTATATATTTTTTAAATCTCAAACGCTCGTCTTGTCTAGGTGTGCGTGAACTTTTTTTGCGGTTCAAAACAGTTAAGGCATGCCGAAAACTTGCATCTCGTTTTCATCCCCAACTTCAAAATCGTCCTACATCGCTGCAGATGTACCAACCCAGTGTTCACAAAGTGAACATGCAAGGAAGATCAAACACCCTTTACAAAAAAAAAAAAAAAAACAGCCACATAGGACGATTTTGAAGTTGAAGAAAACGAGATGGGATTTTTTCCCTACATAACCTAACTATATTGACCCAGACTACATAAACTAATCATGCGCATCACAGAGATGAGACAAGATGAGCATTTGAGGTTAAAAAGTATACAAATTGTCAATTTGTTTCAAAAATGACAAATTGTTTCACTAGATAAGTAGCCGTGGCCTAATGGTTAGGGAGTCTGGCATGTAACCGAAAAGTTGCAGGTTCGAGTCCCAGGTCCGCTGGAATGAATAACCAGCCCTCTCTCCACCCTCAATACCACGACTGAGGTGCCCACTGCTCTGGGTGTGTGTTCACGGGGTGTGTGTGCGTTTGTTCACTACTCACTACTGTGTGGGTGCACTTGGATGGGTTAAAAGCAGAGCACAAATTCCGAGTATGCGTCACCATACTTGGCCACACGTCATGTCCTTTCCTTTTCTTCCTCAGCTGAGATTGTTTAAAGCTATTTAAAGCTGCATTTAAACTGCATTTTGGAAGTTCAAACTTGGGGGCACCATTCCACTATGTGGAGAAAATGTTTTTCCTCAAGAAACATAATTTCTTTACAACTGGAGAAAGAAAGATATTAACTTCTTGGATGACAAGGGGGTGAGTAAATTATCTGTAAAAATTTGTTCTGGAAGTGAACTAATCCTTTAAATATTTTAGACCGCAACTTCGTGGAAATTTTCTTTTTTTAAACAAATAAATAAACAGCTTAAAAATAGTGTCCATCATTTATTCTTAAAAATAATCAGCCATTAGTATCAGTGCATCTTAATTGTACAGCCCTATTTCTCCTCTCTAAAAGAGCATTTCTCTGATCCACAGAACTCTCATCTATGAACTGGATGCTGAGAGGTATTTAAATGTGACGTGCTGCACTGACCAGCGTGACTCTGTTGCTGACGGGGTCTCGGAGGGTGTGGATGTGAGGTGCAGCCTGCTGGAACGGAGAGTCTTCCAGCCAGGATGACTCGTGATGCTGCGCCGAGCTGCGCACCTCCAACACAGGAGACGGCATGCCAACCTGACAAAACACAAAAACACAACACCATTAAACAGTTGTTGCATGCTCAAGTTTGGGGACGTTAATGCCTACGCTATCTATAACTAGCTTTTAGCATTCATTTTCCTATCAAAATAGTCAATTTTGGATTATCGTGATGTTTTAATCAACTGTTTGGACTCTCGTTCTGACGGCACCCATTCACTGCAGAGGATCATCATTGGTGAGCAAGTGATGTAATGCTAAATTTCTCCAAATCTGATCTGATGAAGAAACAAACTTATTTACATATTGGATGGCCAATTTTTTTTATTTTTGGGTGAACTATTCCTTTAAGTGGTTTTAATCTCCAGCTAAGCAAGCCAAAGGCAACAGTGGCAAGAAGCCAAACTTCATCAGGTGACAAAAACAGAGAAAAAAAGGCAGGCGACCAGCTCTCCTCTGGCCGAAAAGACATGGAAAGCTCCAAAATATTGTTAAAAAACATTCTTCAGTCTGTTATTGGTAACAAATCACCATCATAAAAAAAGAACAAACTGTAATTGAAATGTGTTTGTCCACACAAGTACATCATCCGCACTTAATGCATTCATGTAGTGAATAAAATGCTGTTTGTGGTTTAGGGGACATTTGCAGGGACAAGAGAAGCTTTTATCAACAGTGCAATACTTCATGTTAAATGGCGGCTCTAAAAAGCACTTCTCTTCTAACACAATATACATAAATACACTCACATGGGTACGACTAATAATTTATTAAGCACACTATCAATCATATAGACTACTTGATCTCCGTTTCACCAAATTAGATTATCAAACCAGCCGAGAGCCAAGTTGTTTTTGTTGTTTAAGAAGAAAAATAACAGAGCTGGCCATATTACTGTGATTTAATACTGATATCGATCCATTTCTAGGAACAAAGCGGATGGCCATTAGCATTAGGACACAATATCAAGAGTCCTCTCGAAGAATGTTGTCTTGTCTTACATATATGACTCAATTAGTGTTTCGCTAATCGTCTACAATAAAACGCACACGAGCCCACTTTAAGCACATTATAGTACCTCCTCCAGTCGGCTCATATGCTGAACTGTGGCCCTGGCGGGGGTGCTGATGTTCTCCAGAGGGGTGCTTAACTGCGGCTGGTGGTTTTGCACACTGAAGGTAGGAGACAAAAGGCCAGGGACAAATACTTTGCTGACCTGGAAGCAAAGCAGTCATGATTATTAGCATAAAACATAATGGTTTTGTGTTACCAAAGGCTTAAAGCTGAATTACTTTGAAGGAGATGGAAAAAATAATTCTGTGTCTATTGACACTACACTGTTAGTGTATGTATATCAGTGTGTTGGCATTCACTTAAAGGCACTAAATCACTAAATACACTACCAGTCAAAAGTTTTTGAACAGTAAGATTTTTATTGCATTTATTTGACTGTAAGTACAGCAAAAACAGTAAAGTTTATTTATTACTATATTTTTACTATTTAAAATAACCATTTTCTATTTTAATGTATTTTACAAAGTAATTTATTTCT
>JAHKKF010496139.1:0-25052 GCA_019740295.1 Labeo calbasu | reverse complement strand
TATTTTTTGGATTCGACTTATACTAATCTACATTTTTCTGCAACTGAATTTAAAACATTATGACCAGTCTTAAAGAAAAAAATAGCTGACTAACTTTTTAAGACTAGTCTAAATATTTTAAGCAACCGTCTCCATGTGTACATAAATCAAAACAGCTTTCCATTTCTATGGAAAAAATCTTCAAAACATGCTACTGTATGACCTACTGCCTTTGTTTAGAAACCTAGATCACCAATTACAGGTCCAACCTGTTTTAAATCAAAATACATTGCTGTCTCCTTCCTAAGGTGATGCAGTCCACTTCTGCAATCCTGCAGAGATTATTTCGGCTGTAGTCTTGACTGAATACTTCGCATATTTGTTGTCTTTCTGATACACTATTCAGAAGACTGAAGAAGAATGTCAGTTTGAACTAGACAGGGACATAGTGCTGCCATCTTGTGTCTGTTCAAGTGCTTGAGGAGCTTCCTGTTTCAAAAGCGTATCGGTTTTGAGGTAATGTTTTCATGGATCCCTGCAGGCTATTTTTTGTTTTTGTCTCTTTTTTAAAGAAAGTGGGCCAGTGGTTGTACTCAGGTGACAAATAATGGTTAATATTAAAGGAGTGGTTCACCTAAAACTGACTTAAGAACACTTAGAATAAAGTGTATACATCATGTGGCTTGAAGAGATAAGTGTTTTTACATTTTAAAATGAACTACACTGAGAAATAAAAACGGTCAAGAATTTGGTAGTAAATTTCACAAACAAAAATTACAACAGCAAGTAAAATTAAATTAAATGTGAAACTTTAAAGCTGAAAAACAGGAAGCATTTTCTTGTAAAACGTACAAAAAATAAATAAATCATTTTAAAATAAACTCACATTTAGCCATTGACTTTGGCCTACAAAACACAATAGCATCATGGTGGCTATTTCGGAATTGACTTTTTCTTCAGAAGATGTAAAAAAATCTGGTAATATTGTTTTCCCTGTTTGCTTGGACTGGGTTTATGTCAGCAGAGAAGTATTTCCGAGAATAGCAGGATATTCATTGGGAAAAAACAATGTAGGGCGAGACTTGATTTTACCCATTGGGAATTGATTAGATTGTGAATAGTGCTGGTCTCCATACATCAGGTGGTTTGAGTAGAGGTTGTGAAAACAAGATGAGTGACGTCAGCCATAAAATGAACTAGAAACATTTTGTTCTTTGGGATGATGGTAAATGAAAAAGCCCAATAAGCATAAAAAGACCAATAATATATATTAACATTTTTGTGGCTTTCCAAAAACAATGGTTAGTGGTACGCATATTATAATATTGTAACATTTTGGATTGCTTGCAATGCTTTTGTGACCCTGGACCACGAAACCAGTATGGGTTTTATTTGTAGCATGGGTATATTTGTAGCAATAGCCAACAATACACTGTGTGGGTCAAAATGATCACCAAAAATCATTAGGATATTAAGTAATTATGTTCCATGAAGACCTTTTGTAAATTTTCTACCATTAATATAACAAAACTTAATTTTTGATTAGTAATATGCATTGCTAAGATCTTCATTTGAACAACTTTAAAGGTGATTTTCTCTATATTTAGATTTTTTTGCACCCTCAGATTCCAGATTTTCAAATAGTTGTATCTCAGCCAAATATTGTCCTGTCATAACAAACTATACATCAGTGGAAAGCTTAGAAAAAGGGAACCGGTGTACTCGACCATCATTGGATCTGATTGGTGTAAAGCTCAGTGTGTCCACTAGAGGGCAGCATTTGCTAAACGTACACCCAAACTCAGTCTGCATTCAATTTAGAGCGAACCCCCACCACACCCCCTCATATCTTCCTCGCAGTTCCTCACAATCACATGTTCAGGCTTTATTATGTGTGAATGAAGGAACTAATGCATAGACTGTCACGATTTCTCTCTGCATTGTTCACGGTTTATCCTCTTCTGTATTATCCAGTGTCTGCTTGGCTCAGCTGATGGAGTGCCACATGACAAATCAATGCACAGATATTCCCACCCTGTGTGTTTAAGAAATGCCCGGTTCATTGAGAGATTCGTCTTACTAGTTTGATTTCACACATTGTGTCTTTTAATCAGTCACAGCGCAATACGTAGCATATTAGACATATGGATTTCATTGTTAGCTTTGTCATAAAGCAAGTTAGCGGAAGTTAGATGAGTTGTCTTGTCAGGGTTATTGAGTGCAACTGTCGGTTCTGGAAGTAAAAATCCTGTTCATTTTCTCTATATGTGACCTGGACCACAAAATCAGTCATTTTTAGATTTATACATCATCCGAATGCTGAATAAATAAGCTTTCCATTGATGTGAGCATAGAACAATATTTGGTCGAGATACAACTATTTGAATTAGTGTATCTGAAATCTGAGAGTGTAAAAAAATCAATATATTGAGAAAACTGGTGTTAAAGTTGTCCAAATATGTTTTTAGCAATGCATATTACTAATCAAAAATTAAGTTTTGATATATTTATGGTAGTAAATGTACAAAATATCTTCATGGAACATGATCTTTACTTAATATCCTAATGATTTTTGGCATTAAAAAGAAAAATCAATCATTTTAACCCATACAACGTTTTTTTGGCTATTGCTACAAATATACCCATGCTACTTATGACTGGTTTTGTGGTCCAGTTTGTGGTCGAGAGTCACATATGCAGACTGATTTTTAATGATAACTTAGTTCATTAAAGTAAGGGATAGTTCACACAAAAATGGAGATTCTGTCATTAATTACTCACCCTCATGTCATTCCAAACCTGCAAGACCTTCGTTCATATTCAGAATACAAGATATTTTTGATGAAATCCGAGAGCTTTCTGACCCTGCATAGACAGCAACACAACTGACACGTTCAAGGCCCAGAAAGGTAGTAAGGACATGGTTAAAATACTCCATTTGAATTCGAGAATCAATAGTGCATTCTTTTATTGAAGCCATTAGCTTGTATTATTTCAACTTTTTAATAACTGTCTAACAGTCAGAAATTTAGACAATTAGAAAATTACCCATGATTCTTCAAAAAATGTCTACCAATCAGAGAATCAAAATAATAATATATATGCATATTTTGCAATACAAAAAAATGCTTCATAGCATTGTTCCTAGTGTAGTTCCTGTAGTTTTTTTCTTCATTTAAAGCTGTAAAGCACACAGTCTTGTACGTTTGTCTTTTTGTAGATTTTCAAATATTTTTTAATGTTGTGATTTTCCTCATAGTTGGTTTGTTTGATTCTGGCCACTGAAAAAGTGGGTGGCACTTGTTACATTTTATAGCCAGCTTCTTGAGTATTAAAGGAGAAATTCACATCCAGAACAAAAATTTACAAATAATTTACTCACCCCCTCGTCATCCAAGATGTTCATGTTATTCTTTCTTCAGTCGTAAAGAAATTATGTTTTTTGAGGCATAAATTTCAGGAATGTTCTCCAAGGGTCTTATCTAGCGAAAAAATCTGTTAATTTCTAAAAAACAATTTGCAATTTTTATACTTCTTAAAGGAGAAGTCCACTTCCAGAACAAAAATTTACACATAATTTACTCACCCCCTTGTCATCCAAGATGTTCATGTCTTTCTGTCTTCAGTCATAAAGAAATTATGGTTTTTGAGGAAAGCATTGGTGCCTCGATTTTGAACTTCCAAAATGCAGTTTAAATGCAGCTTCAAAGGGCTCTAAACAATCCCAGCTGAGGAAGAAGGGTCTTATCTAGCGAAATAAAATATTTTATACTTTGTAAGCACAAAAGCTTGTGTAGCATAAGCTCTGGGATGCGCGTCCACGATGCTACAAATTAGTGATGGGTCGTTTTTGAACGATTCTTTCATTTTGAACAAATTTTTTATGTGACTCGGGAAGAACGAGTCGTCTCAGGGAGTGATTCGTTCAGTCGTGCATGTGCAACATCCTATTAGGTTCTGCACTGGATTAGTTCACCTGTTTCAAGTCTTCGGGTTTTTCGAGTCATTCGTTCACCTTATGGGGCTGTCACATGATGAACGAATGACTCAAACCTGAAAACTTGTCAGATAAGAGGTGAGGTGAACTAATCATAGACTAAAAACCCAGGTAAACAATGAATTAATCTTTTCAGTTTCTTATAGCGTTATAGTTTTGTCTTGTTTGTAGTGTGATCAGCGTTTGTGTAAGCAGTAGATGTGTTAGGGAAGTAATATTTTAATAATATTTTGCTAAAATGAACGAAATGACTCAAAAAGATTCGTTCATTTTGCTGAACGAGACTCAAAATGATCCGAACTTCCCATGAATCACGTCTAAGTTCATCGTCTGTATAGGGTATGGCGAAAAACTCCCATCTTATTTTCTGCTACAACTTAAGAGGAGGACATCATTGTACCTTTGTTTGTAAACAGCGTTACATTATATAAATTATATATTTTTTTTTTTAGAAAATAACCGATCGTTTCGCTAGATAAAACCCTTCTTCCTCATCTAGGGAGAGCCCTTTGAAGCTGCATTTGGGAAGTTCAAACTCGCGGGCACCATTGAAGTCCACTATATGGAGAAAAATTCTAAAATGTTTGCATCAAAAAACAATTTTTTTACGACATGAACATCTTAAAGACGTGAACATTTTCAGTGACAAGGAGGTGAGTACATCTGTAATTTTTTGTTTCATGAGTAAGTTTTGGCACTTTGAGTCAAAGCAACTTATTTTAAAACTCTAGTTGCGCACCTAGACATTGCAGTCAAAAAGTGCCAAAAAGTAGGCATTTTTCCTTCACACAATCCCAGATTTCACTGCATGAACAGGCTCAGTTAAAAGAAATGTTTGAAAAAGTACTGCCAGAAATCAGCTTCAGTTGATTATTTTTCCTAATATTTGTCTGCTATGTATTTGTGTGCTTATTAGCAACATGCCAGCATCTTTTTTGAGTTGTGGCCCATGCGGAGCGCTCCAAATCTCTCTTCTGAAGGTCCATCTGGGTCAGGATGCTATGTAGGCAGTAGAAAGTTTTGCAACCGAGGTTATTACGAGTCTCTGTTTGGAGATCCAGCTATACGCAGCCAACCAGATAAAGACCTTCAGATGTGCAATGAACTTTGTAACTCAAAAAGAGGCAGACAGGAAGAGATGAATATAATACAAAATATCAGTTTGTTTTTACTCGAAAGGGGCCTGACCGTATTACCCGCACCGTCGTAACGAACACAATGCCTCCTCCTCGCACAATGTGCACGTCAAGCGCGCTTTGATCTTCCTCGCGTAGAAAGTATAGTAGGAAGCGTTTGATGTGTGATGTGATCGGTTTAAGCAGTATTATGGGCTGGCTTTATGTGTGTGTGTTTTGGCGGTTAGTTCTACTGCGCTCTGTTGAAATTTATTGGGCAATTTTTTATTTGCTTTATCACTCAATGTCATGACGTCAACCGAAGGGCTCTGACAGCGGGCTTACACAAAACAGGGCTGTTTTTTTGGCGGAAATATATAGGGGTGCTTGCTTATCCCAGAACACTGTGGTGACTTTCGGCCCATATGATTTCAATGGAAGCGCTGTGCGGTAGACTTGTTTTTTTCTTTCGCAGTAACTTTTTCTCAACCAGATGGTGTCAACAGATGTCAGATGTCTTTGAGATGTGTTTCTGTTTCTGGAGTGACACACGCATACACCCACAGGCTTTCTCGCGAAGAATTGCAAAGAAAATCGCGTAAACACAAACATGAGTGGGACGTTTTTATCTAAATTGTTGTAACCTTTCTAACGTTCCTTCCCCTTTCTCGCTGTCTTCAGTGTTTCAGGACGTTGTGCTGTAAAGGACCTCCCCCTCCCAGACCAGAATATGACGTGGTTTGTATCGGTCTGACAGGTTCTGGGAAGACCAGCCTGCTCTCCAGACTTTGCAGTGAGGCAACAGACAACATCGTCCCTACCACAGGTCAGCCCACCATCATAGAGCAATACCAGACCCGTTATGCAAACACAAACACAGATCCTTGCACTTCCTCTTTGCACTTCCACTTTCCCTTGTGTTCAGATTGTGCCTTGTGATTGTCTTTTTTTAAGTGTACTTGATTGAATCTCGGTCAGTGTACCGGTGAGGTGTTTTAATGACTTCCTTTTATGGTTGTTAATCTTGTTCAACTTTTATTTGCAGGTTTTAGCATTAAAGCTGTCCCGTTCCAGAATGCCATTTTAAATGTCAAGGAACTCGGAGGTAAATGCTCTCTGTTGTTAATGAGAATACCACTTTTGTTTGTTTTTTTGATTTATGGGTCAGTGACAAATAAATGTGTCCACATTAAAGAAACACAGATGCTATGTTTTTAGAAAATTAGTCTTACGGTTAGTTGTCATGTGGTATAACCATCAAGTGAAAAGTAATGACATATTTCCATTGTAATGTTTTGGGGGAGTCACCACATGAAATTGAACAACAACTTACCTTGTCTTGTACTAAAAACAGAGTTCGTACAAGGTGCTTAAAGTACTTGAATTTGCCTTTTTGAAGTTTAAGGCCTGGAAAACCTTTGAAAATAGCAATATTCCTGAAGAGGAACTATCGTATTTATGAAATAAGTGTTTAATTTAGTCAATGAGCACATATCTTTTCTTTCCTTAAAAAGGTCTTAAGTCTTAAATCGCTTTTCCATGAATTAAGGCCTTGAAAAGGTCTTAAATCAGAGCAGGAAGTCTTAAATTCATATGATCATGGCATTCATTTTTGTGAGGGATTGTTTCCTCATGTTTCATTTTAAATCGAAGTGAAAGCGTAATTTCTGTGCTACATGGCTTAGGTCGCTTAATATTCATTAAACAATATGCGGTAGATGGCGATATCTGCTGCCTCATCTGTCAGTCGCCCGAAGAACTTGTCATTTTGATTTTTTTCTTTATAGTAATAAAAATCATTTAGTTCAGTTAGAGAACAGATATAATTAAATACAATTAAAATTGAACATGGCTGCTCAATGCAGTGTTCAGAACGTCAGCCGCATCACAGATCAGATTTCACCTGAAGAGAGTGAGTTGAGCTGAGTGACAAGAAGAGAGAGGTGAAAAACACAAGACTATGACGGTAGTTTTTCAAAACGAAATGCAAAAGCGCCTGTTTTAAAAGTATTTGCTTTTGAAAAGCTTGTTGACTTCTGCCATTAATCTAAGGTGATAGTGGATGTCTCATATTTATTTGGTTCCACAGTGTTTGCTGATTTTTATTTATTTAAACTAATTTTTTTAATTTTATATTATGTTAAGGTGTATGCCGTGCTTCCAAGCTTTCTTATTCGTTTTGCTAATAAACGTCCTACGTTTCTTATTTGTTTGATTACATAGTGTTACCTATTTAAACTTTGTGTAAGTTATTATTTTATACTACGCATATAACATGGTGTATTATTATTCGTTTTTTAATAAAAGTTTGTTACGTTGCGTTAATGCCGCTAATTTAAAAGTGAAAGTAAAATGTGCACAACGCTTTTACAAGCTACATAAAACCAAAGAAAAGAGGGAAAACTCAAACGAACTAAAAACAAACAACTGCTAGACGCTGAATTGCTGCTAATTTGAAAGTGAAAGTAAAATGTGCACAATACTTTTACAAGCTACTTAAAACCGAAGAAAAGGGGAAAAACTCAAACGAACTAAAAGCGAACAACTGCTAGACACTGAATTGCTGCTAATTTGAAAGTGAAAGTAAAACAATTTTTTTCCTTACATTTTCTTTAGTTGGTCTTAAAAAGGTCTTTTAAAAGTCTTAAATTTACCCTCATAAAGCCTGCAGAAACCCTGATCCATTTTGTATATTTCAGTTAATGTCATAAAACAATTGAGCTAAGCAAGTTGTAGTAAACGTGACAGTGTTGTGTACACATGGCTGAAGACGCATAAAGAGGAACAGATGAATTGAGTCACTTATGCTGGAACCGCTCTGGGGTGCATTTCCCAAAACCAACTATGGTCGCAAGTTCCGTCGTTACCAATAGAGTTCAATGGACCTAACCACCATAGTTAGCTAACGATGCTTTTGGGAAACGCACCCCTGGTTGGTTCAAACTTGTGACTTCCATCATTCATGTCAAGCGATTCACTTGCAAAAAACCACATCAAATTAAAAGAGCCATTCATTTTGGAATTTCAGCCTTCCTTGAAAATAGTTTAAAAAGCATATAGTGATGGGTGAAACGGAGCTTTCTGAAACTCTGAATCAGTTAAACCATTGCGTTGCAAAATGAATCACTGTTTCGAATGGCTGTAATCAGGTAGCATATTGCGATTTAGATTGGAACCTCACATATCAGGAATCATTTGATTTAGATCATAATGGGTTTGTGAGTCATTTTGTGATTTGAATGATTCAAATCAAATGATTTGCAATACGATTTGAAGTCCTGATCGAAATCAAATTATTTGCAATGCACAAAGTTCCAATCTAAGTCAATTGATTCACAATCTGTGCTGCGAGTCCTTATCTAAAATGATGGTTTGTGAATCATTATTCAGATTGGAAGTTCAGGGCGTGTATCATCTGATTTAGATCGGAACGGGTTTGTGAACGAATTGAATGATTCTGTGAAGTTCAGATCTGAATAATGATTCGCAAACCATCATTTCAGATCAGGACATGGAGCGCAGAGCGTGAATGGGTTTGTGAATCATTTTGCGAACGGAATGATTCAAATCAAATGAACGCAATACACAATTTGAAGTCCTGATCAAAGTCAAATGATTCGCAATAAGTTTTTCCTGATCTGAAGTGATGGTTTGCGAATCATTATTCAGATCGGATCTTCAAAGTGTGTATCGCGAATCATTTGATTTAGATCAGAACTTCGGTGCGGATTCGCAATTCTTTTGTTTTAGATCGGAACTTTGAAGCACGAATAGCGAATCCTTTGAATCAGATCGGGACTTCTGTGTGGTTTTGCGAATCATTTGTTTGAGATCAGGATTTCAGAGCGATTTCACAAATCTTTTTTTCAGATTTTTTTTATTAAACATTAGAAAACATTATAAAAACACAAATACAAATCCCTTAAGAAAATTATCTGTGGTAGTAAAGGTGTAGTGTACTTTGTAATACTTTAGTAGTAATACTTTGCATGTGCTTTACTATATTTTTGCCATTTTTATTAGTATATTTTTATTTATCTACTGTATTTCCCCTTTTTTAAGAATTTGAAATAGAAGACATTGAAAATCAAAAAAGTAGTGCTTGAAAAGTCCTTGAAAGTCCTGGAATTTCATTTTACAGTATCTGTAAGAACCCTGTAAAAAAGCTCAAATCATCTGATATTTAAGAGACTTATTGTAAATATGTTTTACATGTTTATAATGGGAAAGTGGACATAAATTTAAGTATTAATAAACAGTGAAGCATTTTCCTAATTTTTAAAAATTGGGGGTTTTATGCTCACCAAGGTTGCATTTACTTGACAAAAATATGGTGAATAAAAAACTGTAAAATTGTGAAATATTATTACAACTTAATATAAATGATTAGTATTTTAACATATTTTTAAAATGTTATTTATTCCTGTGATTCAAAGCTGAAAATACTTCAGCAACACATTTTTCCTAATTTTTTAAAATGTGGGGTTTTATGCTCACCAAGGCTGCATTTATTTGATAAAAATACAGTAAAAATTGTAAAATTGTGAAATATTATTACAGCTTAATATAACTGATTAGTATTTTAATATATTTTAAAATATAATTTATTCCTTTGATTTAAAGCTGAATTTTCAGCATCATTACTCCAGTCTTCAGTGTCACATGATCCTTCAGAAATCATTCTAATATGCTGATTTTCTGTTCAAGAAACATTTCTTCTTATTGTCAACCTTGAAAACGTTGAAACCATTTTTATGGTAACCATGATACATTGAATGTCTTTACTGTCACTTTTGACTAAATGAATGTGTACTTGCTAAATAAAAACCCTTACTGACCTTAAACTTTTGAATAGTAATGTAAGAAGTGCATTCATCAGTATGTATGAATAAATTAATGGATCCCAAATTAATCCAGAAAAAACCTAATGCCATTAAATACCAACAGACACATCTGTAACATTTTAAGCCATTATTTCATATCTGATCTTTTGAAAAGTAAACTTTGGCAACACAGCACCTGACATATCACGACGAATATGAGTGTTATTTGACGCAGATGTTACATGAGAGCCTGACCAGAAAGGACACAAGCTCATTTTCTTTGATGACTAATAGTTTTCTCTTCAAGGTAAATTGAACCTCAGGAAGCGCCAGTGCTTGGATGCGGCACGCAAAGGAAATGTTTCAGATGTCAGTCGCTCGATGAACCCAGAGCCATCTTGGCCTGCATTTCGCTTTGAGTGATGGGCTGAGGCTTTGAATTTGTCTTTAGAATGAGTGATGACAAGAATAAGAGGGTGTTGAGAATGCAGGGAACCCTAGGGGGAAGAGAGGGCTAGATAGGTGAGGAGAAAAAAATGCTGGATTCAGAACTGCTGGAACTGAGATTAAAGAGGGGCGTTTCCATCTAGGCTGTGTGTATCGAAGCCTGTTATAGAAAAGCGAACACTGCCTTTTTAAAGAAATAGGTTGCCAAAAACTAAAAATATGAAGAGTTTGGATGTTGTTCTTAACTTCTGTCACAAAAAAGTACATCTGTCAAGAAAAAAAGGATATTTGAGAAATACACTGGTTGTTTGTTTTTAGTGCAGTTGGAAAGCCAGGGTGGATGTCAAGATTAAAGTAGGCATGATATTAAATTAACCTCATCTATTTTGCAGATGCGTGTTATACAGTAGGTCTTATTCTGAATAATTCATGCACTTTTTTTTTTTTTTTTTTAACCATGTAATGTTTAATTATAATGTCATAATGACAGACATCTCCCTGGTGAGGAATGCCAGATATCTTTAATCATTTAGTTTGCTTAAACCCTTTCCCTTTCTTACAGTTGACTGCAAGTGCAAACTCATATTGGAGAGCAACGCCAACATCACACTTTAAATTTCAACCTGTTCCTGACAGAAAACTTGGACCACCTTTATGATTCTTTGATGGAGCTTTTCCATCTTTTTGGAGCTTAAAAGCTCGAGTCCCCATTACGAGTGTAACATTATATTGTGTCAGAATATATCACAATACAAAAATTGCAACAGTATGTATTGTGGATAGTGACGATATGTATAATGTATGGATCACCCACCAAAGACGAATTTTTAGACAGATTTCATTTAGGTTTTTATTCACATATGATCAGCATACATACAAAGAACACATCAAATATGGTAAACCCAGAAGCTCACACATTTGAGCCTCTATTTGTATGAATTTTCATTAGTAATTTAATAATATAATATAGTCATTACATTTACATTTACAGTCACAAATACAGCATTTAGAGTTAACTATAAATGTTTTGTAAAAACAGTGAACAGCAGCTTTCAGCCTGTCAGCATGATGCAAGCATGAAATATCAGAGATACAGTAGTAGATTTTTTCATTCGATGTGCTACTTTTCCATTGTTTTTCATTGTTTTTTCTGTCAGCATGGACGTATCTGACTGTTGCACTCACATCTCTTGCAGCATCTCATGCATTAAAAAACTGAGCTCAAGTTAAAAGAAGTTCTTTCCCATCTACTTGCATATTTTTTTTCCTATTCCACTGCCTGCGTTGCATCTTTGTCAACACAAAAGCGCATTCTGTGTGAATGGTGCCTAGCGATATGAGCTTGTCCGTGTTTCAGGATTTCAGTGGGAATCATGAAAATATCTTTCTGGTTGAGGGGATAGTTCACCCAAAAATAAAAATTACCCCATGAGTTTCTCACTCTCAAGCCATACTAGGTGTTATGGCTTTCTTCTTTCAGATGAAAATCAATCAGAGTTAATATTACATAATATCCTGGCTCTTCCAAGCTTTATAATGGCAGTAAATGGCTGTTGAGATTTTGAAACCCAATAAAGTAATCATAAAAAGTACTCCACGCAGTGCATTAATTGGTGCATTTGTGTAAGACAAGCATGTCTCAAGTGAGCAGTTAAACACTTTACTGTTATCATTGGCATATTGTCAGTTTCTAATTCTGACTTTTGGTAATGTTTCGATTCACAATTGTGATTCCTCGATTTATAAAAAATAAAATCATGCCAAAACATGACATTTGAATTAATCAGTAAAATCAGAAAAATCGCCCAGCCCTGTATTTAGCAAAGGAAAACCAGTCTCCTTTTGGCTTGTATCAAAATCATCCATAATTTTTCTTTACAAATCCTTATTTTGTACTTCCAATTCATGATCGGTGTTTGTTTTTTGCTCTCTCCACTGTGCTTCCACATTTGCCTGCATCATCCGCTGGAACGCTACTCTAAACTAGAGATTATGGTTTATGAAGTTTTAGATATGGATATTTTTCTACACAAACGCATCAATTCGCTTCAGGAGGCCTTTATTAGAGCCGCATGGAGCACTTTTTATGATGGATTAATGCACTTTATTAGACTTCAAAATCTCAACACCCATTCACTGCCATTATAAAGCTTGGAAGAGCCATGACTGGCACTAGATTGTAAGCAGACAGAACGATGAAGAGTGTATTGTTACCAGTGTTAATTTTGTTAACGATTAATTTTAAAAGCAGATATATGGATAAATTTGACGACACAAAAGAGAACTTAATTCGGTCTGGTTTTCTGAGCGCATACACCGAAGCAGCTCCTCTCACACATGAACGGAGAAATACACACAAAATTAATTGTCCGAATTGTCCGTTTTGACGAGTATTCACGTAAACACAGTCGGTTACGTCTTAAGTGATTGTAAACAGTAGGGAGAATATCGGACGTCTATCAGTATATTCCCAGATAGCACATGTACATCTGCAAGATGTCTGTTAAAGATCACTTTAGCTGGAAAGCATCTGCTGTGTACAAACATCTGACAGATGTTACATACATTCTACACATCTTAAGGATATCTAAAAGATGTCTATTTGACATCTGATAGGAGACATCCTATAGATGTATTGCAGATGAGCAAACACACTAAAAAATGCATCTTGCAGATGTAAATGCACACGTCAAATAGACATCTCCGTGATGTATGTGTGCTATTAGGGTTGCATCTGTGCATTCGGTTTTAAAGGGACAGTGACCTAATTTAGTTACTATTGTAAATCAAATGTAAATCAAGCAACAAAAGAAAGACAGCAGATCACTCACAGCTCTTGACTGAATTGCTTTAGTAGCCCTGACAAAGATTAATCTGCATTTATTTATATAAATAAATATGTCTGCTTGAAAGAATGAAGAATATGGTAAACAAGTTGTTATAAAGAATGCATAATTAGCCTATGTAACCATTGGTATTTCATTGAAAAGAAGATCATGTTCTTGTTTCTTTATAAGAAGTGGTTTAATTTCATTTTAATATAAAGGCATGTTGCGTATAACAGCAGTTAAATCGGTGTCTATCATGATAAAACCTTAATATTAAACCTGTATGAGTTTGGTCATTTTAGAGAAATGCTTAATAAATGTGTTACATTGTAACTAAACGCATTAGATTTTAGCTGCCTAAATTTACTGTATATATAAACTAGACTAAAACTAAAACAGTTCAGATGACTAAAATATGACTAAAACTAAAAGGCATTTTAGTCAAAAGACAATGGGCCTCATTCATGAAACTTGCTTAAATATATGAGTAAATTCAAAGTTATTTGCACATAAAACAGACCTTCCCGAAAATTCTCCTCCAGATTCACAAACGCTTCATAAATGGCTGATTTGATAGTTAAACGTGTATGTTAATGAATTCCAATCATTCGTTAACAGTGTGCTCGTGCACGCTCATTCACAATTAGCATAATCCCCGCCTACGAATTACAGCTACGCAAGTTGTGTGTCCAGAAGCGCAGTGGAATATTCTGGTCTGCTTTCTCAAGTTTGGCTGATAAAGACTAATAGGCCATATGTCTAACAATAAATATTAAATAACGTGTCCACCAAAGAGTTTTTGGCCAGCTACAAAAAATGTCAGGCGCTCTTCTTACAATGACCAGCTGGTGGCGCTGGAAACCCTTGACACTGAGACGCTTTAGTTGCTTTGATTTGGAATATCCAGCGTATTACTAGTATCTCATTTTTAAGAATTTTACTAAATATAAAAAAGCAGTAACCAGTAATATTGACTTCTCTGTTGTTGTAGGCAGTCGTTGTACAAGTAGGATGGTTAGACAGTATTTGTCCCGCCCCTCCTCTATTTACGGCTGGGTCAATAGTGACAATGACGAGCGCTGTTTTTGTTTTTTTTTTTTTACAGTTATGAACTCAGCTGCAATAAATAAATAAATAAATGGCAGTGCATCAAAATTCAGTGTCGTCAGTTTGCCAAAAAGAACTCAGAACGTTTTATGCACCATTAACACGTGGTAGGGAGCAGGTGTACATTTCTTTAGTTCCAGCTAACATTTTGAAAATACAAACATTTTCATGACCTTACGAACGATTTACACAAAAATGTATTCTCCTTGTGTTTCATTAATGATTAAATTAACACTGATTGCTACACCCTTTATATTATTTATAGAAGTCCACTTCCAGAACAAAAATTTACAGATAATGTACTCACGTCTTTGTCATCCAGGATGTTCATGTCTTTCTTTCTTCAGTCGTAAAGAAATTGTTGTTTGAGGAAAACATTTCAGGATTTTTCTCAATATAATGGACTGATATGGTGCCCTGAGTGTGAACTTCTAAAATACAGTTTAGATGTGGCTTCAAACGTTCACAAATGCGGTTGTAAACGATCCCAGCCAAGAAAGAAGGGTCTTATCTAGCAAAACGATTGGTTATTTTCATAAAAATAATACAATTTATATACTTTTTAATCTCAAATGCTCGTCTTGCCTTGCTCTGCCTGAACTCTGTGTATTCTGGCTCAAGGCAGTTAGTGTATGTCAAAAAACTCCAATCGTATTTTCTCCCTCAACTTCGAAAATTATTTCAAAATCATCCTGCATCGCTGCAGAAGTACCGACCCAATCTTTGCAAAGTGAACATGCAGAGAAGATCAAACATCCCTAACAAAAAAAGGTAAAACAGCGACATATGATGATTTTGAAGTTGAGGGAGAACATGGGATGGGAGTTTTTCGACATACCCTAACTGTCATGAACCGGAACAAAAACAAAGTTCAGGCAGAGTAAGACAAGACAAGTGTTTGAGATTAAAAAGCATATAAATTGTATTATTTTTATGAAAATACCCGATCGTTTTGCTAGATAAGACCCTTCTTCCTCAGCTGGGATCGTTTACAACCACATTTGGGATTGTTTCAAGCTGCATTTAAACTGCATTTTGGAAGTTCAAACTTGGGACACCATAGAAGTCCATTATATGAAGAAAAATCCTGAAATGTTTTCCTCAAAAAACATAATTTCTTTACGACTGAAGAAAGAAAGACATGAACCTCTTGGATGACAAGGGGGTGAGTACGTTCTGGAAGTGGACTTCTCCTTTAACTGCATGGAAAAGAGCAACCAGTACATTCTTAAAAACTTCTCCTTTTATGTTCCTCAGAAGAAAGCAAATGTTCATTTTTGGGTGACCTAACCCTTTAAAAGTGAATTACTATTGGACAGTTTTTAGTGAGAAAAAGCCCACAATGGGAGATCGTCTCAAAATTGATGAACCTCTGAATTCTCCTTGAAAACTGGTATAATTATGTCCTGTTTTCCTTTTAAGCACTTTGGAAACCTTTCCTCCAGACCTCCAGCGAGTTCAGCTCAGTGTCAGGGGCCTGCGGAGCGCGACCTCTTTTTCCCCAAAAACATCAGTGTAGGGTTACGGCTGGGACATTAACCTTGAACCTGACGCGGAAGGCTCATGTCACACTTTATTGATGGAGGTTGTGTGCCGGCTTGACACGCCGGCTCTCCCGCCGTTTCCGCCGCGGCCATCGAGACGGTTTACCGTGTTATTGCTTGGTCTGCCCGTCTGGCCCGTGTTTTGGGTCTGCGTGAGTGATGTCAGGAAGCCGGGAGACGTTCAAAGCGCCGCACTGTCTGCGTGCATTTCCCATCAGTGTCACGATGACACCCTGTGCGATCTGCCAGGCTGACAGGCGCACCAGAGAAGGGAGCCCCACATGCTCACATTTACCATCTCGCAGCGACCATCTGAAAGCACTTAGCAGACTCTCTCTCTTTGTTTCTCTGGACCACGGCCATGATGTAATGATTTCTGCGAAAATGTGCTTTAGTTGCATTATCACATGAGATTGTAATGCACCGGCCCGTTGCTGATAAATGCTGTTTTGTTCCGTCACATTGTTTTCGTCTTAATGCACATGTTTTGAAATGAAAGTAAACTGCTGCTTTTCAAAGCCCAAGACCTCCCAGTGTTTTCATGTTGTTTTCACAGCCAGTAGATGGAGACTTTGAGTAAAACTGTTCAAAAGTCAAGCCACAATGAATGATGCACGTTTAAGACCGATAGCATATTGTTTTTTTAGAAAAGCCAGGCCATATAGAAAAATAAATAACAGGCTGAGCGATTATGCGTTAATAGTGCTTGGTAAAATGGCAATAACAGATCAAACGCCTGTTAATAAGATGAGTCAGGCCTGTCTACGAGGATCCCAAATATTTACGATGAGTCACAAATTTCTAAACATCTGCAAAAAAACATTATTATATCTTTGGCCGGCTATCGCAAACTGTGTGCTGTTGCTGTCAGGCTCACATGTCAGTCGATGGATAATACCTAATGAGAACTGGAAGCATTGCATTGTGCATCATACGCAGCGACGATATCGGGGAGTCGAGCTCAGAAACTCAATCTGATAGGTGGAGCCTGTTTCAAACGTGAACCGAGACCTCTAGAACGGTTTTAGTGCTGATAATTTGGCGAGGCATGACTAAGAGCTCAATTTGTGGTGTGACAAAGGCTTAGAAGTTTGGAAGTGGAACCATTAAACTCACGTCCAGTGTGTTTAGCGAGGGGAAAAAAAGGATCGCGCAGCTGCTTAGTGTCAAGCAAACAGCTTATACGTCTTGGCCGAACTTCAAGAGATTTGAATAAAGCTGTCGATGACTGTCTGGCGTTGATTTAAGACGCCACCTTTTCGAATAGCATTCTGTGTATTATTTCATGCCTGGAGATGAAAACCGAGAGATAAAGCTAATTTTTTAAGAACTCGTCGTCATAGGATATGATGCGCGCGAGGCGTGCTAGTAATTAATACGACGCATTCCGTTGGGGAAACTCACAAGGACAAGAGGTATAGACAAACTGGTCTCTGTTTTTTCACGGTTAGGGTACAGGCCCCGCAGTGACTCACTTTAACCAAAGCCATGCTGTGCTTGTGTGTCTTGGTGGCCACATTTTTGTACCCCCAAATTGCTGTGCACAAGAGAAACCATATGTTCACTGTAAAAGTGGGCCCATTTGAACTGTGCTGTAGACTGGCCATCAGAAGAAACCATTTTAATATGCTCTCAGGGTCGACTTTAAAGAAACACTGTTGCGTTGAGCGCTCTTCATTTGGACACGGCTTTTCCCACAGGCCTCCCCGAGCGAGAGTGCG
Source organism: Labeo calbasu (assembly GCA_019740295.1). Taxonomy (NCBI): domain Eukaryota; kingdom Metazoa; phylum Chordata; class Actinopteri; order Cypriniformes; family Cyprinidae; genus Labeo; species Labeo calbasu. The sequence continues at coordinate 7,491 of JAHKKF010496139.1, read as the reverse complement.
AGTTGGCATGCGTTCTTGAAGTCATAAAAATACATAATGCAATATCCGCAATGATTTTTGAAAGGAGGTCAGGGTCCTCACCAAATGCATTCCAGCAATGTTCGAACTGATACTGTGTCGAAACACGCTCTAGTCCGTTTCCCGCCCGGTTGCCAAAAAGTTTCTCGTTGTGCTTTTTGTTTGGAGCTCTGACAGGAAAACCACCTTTTTTTTCTGCGAAGGGGTTAATGTGTGTATTAAATGTTATGACTTCCTCGCTGCGATCCTGACGCTGTGAATTTATGTGTTTTGTGTTGCAGGAGCGGACTCAATTAAAAAGTACTGGAGCCGGTACTACCAGGGCTCTCAGGGGGTGGTGTTTGTTTTGGACAGCGCTTCGTCGGAGGAGGACCTGGAGGTGGCGCGTACGGAGCTCCACTCGGCCCTGCAGCATCCGCAGCTCTGCACACTTCCCTTTCTCATTCTGGCCAACCACCAGGACAAACCTGCTGCCCGCTCTGTACAAGAGGTAACCCAATACTCGCTTAACACTTCCCTTCCTCACCCTGGCTAACTGCCAGAACAAACCTGCCGCCCGCGCTGTGCGAGCCGTAACTTTACACTCGCCTAATACTTCCCATCAACATACTGGCCAACCACTGGGACAAGCCTGCCGCCCCTTTCGTACTAAAACGATCCTAATACACGCATCATCATCATATACTGGTTGTATATTTCAGAGGTCACTTATGTCATTCCAAACCTGTATGAGTCACTTTGAAAGAATTGTCAAAAATACAGTGAAAGTCAGTGGGGTCCCAAACATTAATTGCATGGATAAAACTATTTTTTTTTTCAAAGTATCTGTTTATGATTATCATATATGTTCAGCAGATGAAAAAAAGTCATAATGACATAATGGCTGAGTACATGATGTCAGAATTTAATACAAAGTCCCTTTTAAAGGGATAGTTCACCCAAAATTGAAAATTATGTATATGACTTTTCCACGCATCCACGTACACCTACATCCTATGTCATCTGCTGGAACACCACTCTCTCGTGAACGCACGTATGAAAGTTTACAGATTACGGTTTATAGTGTTTATATATGGATATTGTCATACGCAAATGCATCGATTCACTTCAAAATGCTTTTATTAACCCCCTGCAGCCTTGTAGAGCAATTTTATGATAGGTCGATGCACTTTATTGGACTTCAAAATTTCAACAGCCATTCACTGCCATTGTAAAGCTTGGAAGAGCCAGGATGTTTTGTTTTTATATAACTCTGATTTTATTTGTCTGAAAGAAGAAAATCATATACACCTAGGATAGCCTGAGGGTGAGTAAATCATGGAGTAATTTTAATTTTTGGGTGAACTATCCTTTTAAAGCAAGATGTCCCAAACTTTATTTCCAGTCATGCATCTGCAGCTCCTATATGCTTAAATTGGGACAGAACAAAATTTCCTTGAAGGCACAATATGCAAGTTTTCGCCATTTGAAGATGCATATTCAAAACAAACAAAGAACCAAAGGCGTAGTTTAATGACACCATGATTGTGTGTGGAATCATGGGAGTTGAAGTCTTCATCCTCACAGCCGATGCAATCCGTCGGGACTCAGCAAGATATTGTGTCAATTGATGGGTTAATGTATTAAAGACTTAAGGTCACTGTAGTATGAAGAAAAGTTGGGGCTGAAAGTCGTGGACGCGAAACGAGGACACTGAAGCTATTGCTAATGAAGGACGAGCGTGATACGCAGTTTGAAAGTCAAGCGCTTCCATTCCTTCCGATCATATATATGTGAGGTAAAACAGCGGGTTTCCATGTTTTCTACAAAATAAAACCAGAAAATCAAGGGTGTATGATGTCATTGGCATGTGACGCAATGACACGGTCTGTTACACTAGTTAAAATTGCTTATTTCTCTGGATTTAAACATTCTTGGAAACATTTGGGATAATGAAAGTGCACAAGTAAGCAAAATATATAACAACGTTCTAGTGGTTTTTGGATATTTCAGTAAAAAAAAATCTTACATATTGTGCATTAAGCTGTTCAACAGTGTTGCGTTAAAACAACAATCCAACAGCAATAGTATCATAAATTGTGTTTTTTTAGCTCAAATCGTGTATGTTCTAAACAGAAAAGTGACGCCTCTATGAAAACTGAAAAGCGGGACCAAATCCGGCATATTTTCCGCTATGTTTTTTTCCAGTCTTGTTTTTATAACTTAAGTTTTGGTCACTTTAGCTACATTTTGTCATGCTTTAATGGCCACAAATCGGTTCATTGTTACAGTCAATAAGGCAAATTTGTGTGGTTAATTTGTGTAATCTGCATGAGGAACTTTTCACCCTCATGAATTTCCTGATCTTGCTTTCCTATTAAAATGACTGGATTCCACACACAGAATTTAATTAAGGAATGGTAAATGCAACCACGTCTTTAGACCTTCGCTGAGATGCAAAAAACGTCATACCACTTTTGATATTTATTGTAAATATTAAAGAGTTACAGTAGTTCACCCCAAAATAAAAAGTCTGTCATCATTTTTTCAACTTCATGCGTTTCCAAACCCATTCGAAATTTGTTCATCTTTGAAACACAAATGAAGATATTTTTACTGAAACCTGAGAGATGAAACTTGAAAGTCTGTTTACTCAAAACCCTTCAAAACGTTTGTGAAAAGGTCAAAATGAACAATGAACAGATTTAATTTAGGCTTTTATTTGTTTTCAATGTTATGATCAGCCTACATAAACAGAAGGTCAACCATACTTGCTTGACGCACAAGAGCAAACCTCATTGGTTCTTGCAGAAGACTTTCATTCAAAGTACAGAAATATCTCATCTGTGTTCAGAGGATGCAAAATATTCTAAAGGGTGAGTAAATGATCCCTGAGTTTTCATTTTGGGGTGAACTGACCCATTAAAAATTATAGCATCATTAGGCAACGCTCCGTCTGTTTCGGAGGATTCGATTGTTGTTTGCAAACACTGACAGGCCGCAAGACATTCTCCCACAGATCTGCAGCACCCAGCTTACCCACTTTCTCAGGCTTTCCTGACAATAAGTCTTTGTATTGTTGGGAGCCCAAAATACTGGTGGTGTGGGGAAACACTACAGCTGTTGTCCCATCTCATAAGAGTGTATTCATTTTACCGATTACTCTATTTGAGATTCTTTCAAACATGGTTTCAAAAGCGAGTGGCATCGAAATTAAGATGAATTGCTGGCCGCTGTTAGTAATGGCGAACAGTTGGAATGCGTGGCATGTCTCTGCCATCACATTTCTATTTTAATGGTCCCCTTGTCACTTTTATGTTTGGAGGATTGAGTTACTCAGCCTGTGCGTCTTTTCCTGAGTGATTTGGTGTCTGTGTGTGTTATTTGGCTGATACCATGCGTGTTGGTTTGTGTGTCTGCGTGTGTGAGCGCGCACATCTGCTCCGAGTGGAGAAATCGGTCCGCGGGCTGCAGGGTATCACCCAATGCACAGAGCGCTAATTAACTGGCTGAGAAGTGGTCCTGGGTGAGCAGTAAATATCTGCCTTTGGAGAATAACACATCCCAGTTCACTGATGTGTGTCAAAACGGGGCTTTTCAGTTGGCAGCGACGCTCGCTCTCCTTGCTGGAGATACAACTTGGGTTACACAAGATCGGACCTGACCAGCTTGTTTTCCATTAAATTGCTCTCAATCGATTTCAGACTGGATCAGATCTCCTGGACCTCCTATGGGCATTTTTTAAAAAGAAGAAAAGATCCACAGTGCAGAAAACAGAAAGGCAACTGGTTACATATTTTTTGGTCATTATAAGGGATGAAGTTGCCGCCAGCATTATGAAAAACTGTTTTCGGTTGACAAATTACATCAGTCTGAGTTTCAGCTTCGCTGCTGTTTACATGTGTTTTTGAGGAGGCTTTATATTCATAAACAAAAAAATATTTTATTTATTTGGCTGTTTATTAGCCACACCGCTGCATTTGTTGAACAAGTCCGCAAGTCCTCGGCCAACAGCCTTGCTGTTAAACATAATCTTGAAACACAATCCTCCCTCTATACTACTTCATCTGCACACACAAGTCTGTGGAGATGTTTCAGATCGTTTTTCATTTTTGCCAGATATAAATTGCTAAACGTATCAAATGAAGGTCCGCATCGCAATGTGGTTTGCATGGAAGTGGCCTGTGCGCCAGCATCAACCTGTTTTGTTTTATATTTCAGGGTGTGAACTGTGATGGATCATCTGTCTTGCCCTGGATGGCCGTTTCATAATGCGTTTGATTCCCGTAAACATTTCTGTACTTCTAAGGTTACTAAGTAATCCACCTATGTCAAGAGTTTTCAAACATTTTATTGCCAGGGAACTCCAAATATGATGATCCCCTCGCGAGGAACCCCCTTCCCAAAATATGCAGCCAGCTGTGTATTTTCATGTATGCAGGCTCATTTATACTCTAAAAAATAGCAGAATTGCAGAATGATTGATTACATTTTCTTTTTGTACTAAATAGAAAATGTTCTTTTTTTTGCCAAGTATATGCAATTTGTTTTATTTTTCTTACTGTTAAAAAGGTCATGAACTGAGAGATCTTTTGACATATAAGAGGTCCTTGAAACTAGAAAAACATTTTGTAAGTTTCAGAACTCAAAACGTTTTAGTCTAAAAACTGCTTCTATTGAAGCCAGTCTGTCAAAACAACAGGTCGAGGAATGTGCCACTCTATGATGTAATAGTGAGGCTAAGCACCGCCTCCGCAGAAGAAGATCAACTCCTGCTTCTACATCACTTCCTGTTTAACCCCGCCCACCAAGTCATGCATGTAGTTAACACATTCTCACTCCCAACTCATCACATATTGATGCTTGGTCAGGACCCTTTAGCTTAGTTTTTTGACGTGCAGGGTCCTCCATTGCTTTAAATGAGAAACCCTTGGCGTCATAATGCTGACACAAAAGGCACTGGGTGTTATCGTCATGATTACATTGTTTATTAGGTAATAATATCGCCATTGTTGCGTATATGTTGGGGTGGGATTTTTCAGTGTAAACAGTCACAACAGTTTTATTTACATTACGTTATCTACACATTTACGAGCACGTAACTCAACCCCTGCCTCTAAACCTACCATTTGTCAATATATACAACATATAACAGGCAGCTACAGCTACAGTCATAATTTATTCAAAAAGTATTAATATTCCAAGTCTTCTGAGGCAAAACGATTGATTTGAGAAAGGAATAGATGCAATCTCTGTCCGCCATAAAGCTCAGTCTGTGCGTAAATTCAAAAATGCCGCCAGAAGAAGCGTTACTTGTGTGTCTCATGTGTCCCGATTGCATCATGCTAATGTGCAGGAGTATTTTTTGAATGAGATGTGAGCGGGTTAACGGAGCAGGATTATTTTCAGCAATTAAAAACTTATGTTTTACTCTCTTGTTCGCATAAAGATATCGTATGGCTTCAGAAGACACGGAATGCAACATGACTTGTTTGTAATGCATTTATACTGCTTGTTTATGGTTAGTTTCTGCAATAAATACCTGTGACTGTATTTATATTTGCCTGTTAGGTGTTTTATATTGCTCAGAAGTGGGTAAGTTTAGGGTAGGGGTGGGGTTATGTTCTCCAATGAAAGTATACATTTATTTAAATTATTAATATTTTTACAAATGCATGCAAACCATTAAATTAAGGCAAACAACTGAAATCAATGGAGGACCCCGCACGTCCAAAAGTGACACTAAAGGGGTACCTTGAACGTTTCTTTTACAAACAAGGCGTTTTCAGAAAGATTGAATCTAAAAGACGATGCTGTGCTGACTATATTGGATCTGAAAGTAATGTAGCACCGCACCAGTGTGAGTAACTGCTTTTATTACATGGTCGCTATTGCTTTGTCTGTTATTGCAAGTATTTTGATATGTATGAAGTATTTATGCATTTTAACTTAAATCACAGCAGGGATCTGTGAAGAATATACACTACCAGTCAAAAGTTTTAAAACAGTACGATTTTTAATGTTTTTAAAGAAGTCTCTTCTGCTCACCAAGCCTGTGTTTATTTGATCCAAAGAACAGCAAAAACAGTACAATTTTGAAATATTTTTCTATTTAAAATAACTGCTTTCTATTTGAATATATTTAAAAGTGTAATTTATTTCATTGATTTCAAAGCTGATTTTTCAAAGCTGATTTTTTTAGCTTCATTACTCCAGTCACATGATCCTTCAGAAATAATTCTAATATTATGATTTGCTGCTCAAAAAACATTTATGATTATTGTTATTATGTTAAATACAGCTGAGTAGATTTTTTTTTCAGATTTCTGTGATGAATAAAAATTTCAGAAGAACAGTATTTTTCTGCATTTAGCATTCTTGCTAAATAAAAGTATTAATTTCTATAATTAAAAAAAAATATATATATATATATATATATATATATATACACATACACACACACACACACACACATACATACTGACTCAATGCTTTGTGTAGTGTATAATGTCACAAAAGCTTTTTTTATTTCAGATAAATGCTAATAATAATTAATAAATGCTAATAATAATAGTTTCTTGAAGAGCAAATCAGAATATTAGGAATAAATTACATTTTAAAATATATTCAAATAGAAAACTGTTCCTTTAGATAGTAAACATATTTCAAAATGTTACTATTTTTGCTGTACTTTGGATCAAATAAATGCAGGCTTGGTGAGCAGAAGAGAATTCTTTAAAAAAAAAAAAAAACATTAAAGATCTTACTGTTCAAAAACGCTTGACTGGTAGTGTAGGTTGTCAAACATACACAACTGTTAGCCAATCATAGCAGTGATTGTTTACAATCCGCCACGCATATCTGAACAGAGATTTTCGATGAAGGGGGTTAAAAACAGGACAGAAGACAGAACCAATTACTTTTAAATTATGATGTATTTTGATGTAAAAATCTTGATAACATTAAAAGTGGACCTCAGAGAAAAGGCCAAAATAATAAAAAGGCAGTTCATGACCCCTTTAAGAAACATTGTTTTATCTCAAATTTTCCACAGACCACCTAGCACCCCATTGCAACCCTCTGGGAGTCCCCGAACCCCGGCTTAGAGAGATCTAGTGTGACTGATTTCTGCAGGTTTCTCTATGACTGGTTACATCATATGATTTTCTTCTTCTGGATCCCATGTATTAATCCCAACCATTTTTCAGAGTCCTCTGGCTCTACGTGAAGAGGCTACAGACTGGTGACAGCACATAAGACAGCTTTGACTTATTCTTCATTGGGATTTCAAGCCTCACTTGCTTTTACTATAGTTTGTTGACATTTGCACATAAATACTTTGATTTACAGTAGGTTACTGTTTAGAGATCCAAATGAAGGACACACTTTCAGCCCATGTGCAGTGATGTGGTCTTGTGAAGCATCAGTATAACAACAGCACAGATTACTGAGCATAGTTTTTTGTTAGATTAGGGTTGAGCAGGAACACTAACT
>JAHKKF010496137.1:0-12483 GCA_019740295.1 Labeo calbasu | reverse complement strand
GACAAGAATATCTCCGATTGAGCGATTGAGGTGTTGTGTTGCTGGATGTAATAATGAACATAGTGGTCGTCATTTACTCCCGACATCTGAGCCGCTGACGATGCAGTGGATTACGTTTGTTTGTGAAGGGAATGCGCCTCCCGATCTACATATATCCGTCTATGTTCACGCAAATCATTCGTGATCCAGCTTCACTTCACACACAGCAGGAGTGAGTATAAGGGTTTTTTTTATGAATCTTTGCGATCGCCTTTCCTAATAATGTGCTAGTTAGCAATTTTAGCGGCTAAACGCGGCTAAAGTAAACAGGCTCATCAATTCACAGAAAGAAGAGAGGAACGGGGCGAGCAGAGCTTATTTGCATTTAAAGCAGCCTCGACCAGAATGGGATGATTTTTGCAGAGCTGATTTTGGCAAGGTAAAAAGGGTGTTGTTTTACACAACCATTGAGAATTTTTAACCAAAGTATATTATAGACTTTTCATTAAGACCCTAAAGAATAATATCAACTTGTGGAAAATGGGCATCCGATGACCCCTTTAAAAATAAAAGCTATAATATACTTTGGTTAAAAATTCTCAATGGTAGTGTAAAACAACACCCTTTTTCCTTGTCAAAATCAGCTCTGCAAAAATCATCCCATTCTGAGGGATTGTTCCCTTAAATGCAAATGAGCTCTGCTCGCCCCGCCCCTCTCTTCTCTCTGCTTCTCTGAGAGATTGTTTACTTTAGCCACATTTAGCGCTTTTAGCTGCAAAACGTTATTAGGAAAGGTGATTGCAGAGATTCATTAAAAAAACCGCACACATCTGAAGCACGCACACAGAAAGCGGCTGCCACACGGCATGTGAGTACTAAACTAAGTTCTCTTTCATGTCTTATTGTGCTTAAACTGTCAAATACACACAAGTTTATGTTAAAAACACACGAGTGACAAAAACAGTCGGTTATGTTTGTGAAGGTAAACAGCTGGGAAAGGAATCACATGTTTTTATTAGATCTGTGTGGCAGCAACATAATATACGTTAGAACTGGTACACCATAGTCGCTTGCGAAAACAAAAAGGCGGTGCCGTGGGTGGAAACGTGCAGATTAAGGGGCAGTAATATTATAAGAAGATCCCCTTTCTACATCACAAGGGGAACAAAATCTGAGCGGCTAGTTTTTTCAAATGCTTGCAGAGAAAGGCTTACCAAAACAAAGTTACTGGTTGTACTTTTTTACGTTTTCTGGGTTGGTAAATGCACCAGGGACCCAATTATAGTACTTAAACATGAGAAAAGTCTGATTTTCATGATATCTCCCCTTTATATTTATATTACAACAAAAACTAGGACTAAAACAAACAACTGTGTGAAAATGAAAAGCGACATTGCATCTCATCAGAAAGCTCAAGTGCATTGTGCGTTTGTGTCGCAGCGTTTTAAAATTACACAGACTAGCTTACATTACAAGGCAACACAGGTAATTTTTCAGCAAATTACCCTGCTGGCTTTTGCAGGCATGGAAAAAAAAAGAAGAGTAGCAACTGTAATGTTCTTGAAAATACGTCTGTGCACTGCTGTGGCTCGCGGCTAGACTAAATTGAACTCTGTTGTAATTGATGAATTTATTAAAATGACCTCCACGTAAATGCCATTAAGCCCGGGAAACCTATCGCCACACACGGCTGAACATATCTTCACCCGCGCAAGAATGTGTTTTGGAAATATTAATTGGGAGGTGAGAATTAGTTAGGCGATTTAAAAAAAAATCTCTGTTAACTGCAAAGAGAGTCTGATAAACCTGTGTTGAGATTAAACTGACCTTTTCTTTCACCAGATGAAAAAAAGTGTTGGCGGATAACATGCAGACTTACCGCCCTCCTCCTCCGAGTGTGTGTGTGTCAGGGTGTATGTACAGACATTAGGCTGAAATAGGTAAGACAGAGCGCATTTTCCCCTCCCTGTATCATAAAGCTATTAAGTTACTATCAGCTCACCAGCAGCCGTTGCTTCCTGTGATACATAGGCACATTTCCCTCGCAGCTACGGCTCTGAGCCTTCACTGCACACATCTTATCACACACAGCTTATCTCTAACAGACAGTTAGTAAAGAGCAGAGACTAGCCACAGGTGATCCGGCCTCTGAAATCCTGAGCTCGGGTCTGAATCGTGGCCCCCAAGGCCAGTCCTGTCACGAGTCACGACTTGAGGAGTAGAGATCTGGCCTGAACCTTCAAAGAAAGTCAACTGTCCTCTCTTTTAACTTTGAACCCAGACTCACACGAGGACTCTGAAAAATTGCTAGTTTAGCTCCAGTCAAACTTTAATGAAATTTTCACATCAATGGGGATTTTTCAGAGACTAATGCAATGTAGACAGAAGATTATAAAGCATAAAGGAGGCCACGGAACAAAAGATTGCCAAAACAGCGCGTCACTGCCTGCCAAAACAAAAACGCTGCAAGAAAACATTATGAACGAGAAGACAAATTTAATTAGATCTGCATGATACATTTCTTTGCAAAGGAAATTCAGACGTCTAACTCAACTCACCCAATTTAATGAATTACTAAATTGAAATGTAGTATTCTTTGGTGTTTTTTTTTCCCTCAGACATTAAATACAGACAAATAGACAATATTAAATAGACTGTTCGCTTAAACATTCAGTCTCAGTAGGGTTGCAACATGACCTAATAACAAAGCATCCAATGTGAAATATATGAATAAATAAATACAAATAGAACTAATAAAAAAATGTTTAGGTATCCATACACTGCTGTTCAATAAACTTCTTTTTTTCTTAAGAAAAATACTTTTATTCAACAAGGATGCATTAATCAGTAAGGTCACATTAAAGTCATTTACACTGTCACAAAAAAAATCTATTTCAAATAAATGCTGTTCTTTTGAGCTTTCTATTCATCAGTCAAGCAGCACAATGATTTTAATATTGATAATAATAAGTGTTACTTAAGCATCAATTAGAATGATTTGAGTAATGGCTGAGAAAATTCAGCTTTGTCATTGCAAGAATAAATTACAATTTAAAATGATAAAAGAAAATACTTCTTTTAAATTGTACTTTTAATCAAATAAATGCAGTCAGAGACTTTTTTTTTCAAAAACTTACATTTTATATACTTATATACTATACTCAAATCTATATATACTTTTATATATAAAACACATGAATATAATAAATCAAGTAAAGGCTGGAATACACTACACAACTCTTAAAATCTTAACAGATTTTTAAAACACTAGGCATCATACATTTACAGACTTTGTAAATAGTGACAGAGGAAAACTGGCCATCACACACTACACGACTCGAAAACGGTAAAACTCAATTCTAGGGGAGTTGGACAATGAGCCCATTTTCAAAAAAAGTGGAGTGTTTCTTTAAGCAGCTGAACAGAGCGCAGTTCACTGACAAGCTATGCAAAACCACACAGAAGATATAATCGATATTACACATCGATATTATTAAATAGCGCTGCAATAATAAAGTTGCTTGCATAGCTTCTCAGTGAACTACGGCTCTGTGTAGTAAATGCTGCTACATCTGAAAGCACATGAAAATACCACATTTAATATGTTTTACTCCAAACTCACTTCTTAATGTCTGTAGAGTATTTAAAAATTAATCATTCTGTGAGATGATGTGGCTTCTTACACAGAATAAGGTACACACCGATTTCATAGTATTCTAAGCAGAGATAAAATGTCGATTAGCATTGCATTATTATTGTTATAATGAAAATTATAATAAGAGCTCAGATAAACCATATACTGTCGCATTCGTGTGTTTAGAGTCATGTTGAATCAATGAAAGCAGTTAAATCTTCTGTTTATTCAGCCATTTCCTGGGTTTCTTCTGCGGGGCGTATTCGGAGTTTCCCTACGAGAGTGCCCTCTGTCCTTTGGATGGCGATTTACTACTGACCACAGAACCGTGCTTCACCCTCAAGATGCGTGCATGAATATTGCAACTTTTCCTAATATCGATTGCGATATTATTGCAATTTATCATGCAGCCCTAGGCTGGAAAATAATTCAGTATCAATATTTATCTCAATATTTTTTTTTCAATAACGGTGATATGATTTTTAATCACATTTCCAACATTACCAGTGTTTCCCATACACTGATTTATTTGTCGCGACCCACCACAACCTCGTTAAATAAACATGAGCACTGCACGTTTCAAACTTAAAACACAGCATGGGTTTTTTATATGAACGTATCTTTGAAGAAATCCGACTGTCTTTAAAAAAGTTTTGATGTCATTTTCATTTTATCTAATATTCAGTTTATCCGTTTGCGCTGCTTTGTGTACAGCCGTTACTGGGGAAACCACTGTCTCTGTCGCTCCAAAAGCGTGATATAAATTTTGGCTATATCATCCAGCCCTACTGTAATATGCGGTGCATGAGGCCTCACTATATGTACAGGCAATTCACCCTCAATCCAGAAGGGGGCGCCCGCAGTAATGCAACGCTGTTTGATAACCGCCGGCAGAAGAACAGCGAATGCCAGGAGTTGCGCACTTGAAAACAAAGACCACTAGACAGTGACCATGTGCTAATTCTGAACGCATCTCTCACTGACAAAGGAGTATAACGTTACTTTGAAGGCTTGCGTATTCAACTGTCTGCAAAATGGAGCTTTGTGCTTTTGTATCCTAGCTCTCTCATTCGGCACAAATCCAAATATTCCATAATATTTCCATATCTGCGATGCATCCAAATGCTAAACTATTATTTATTATGTAAATTATAGACTTTGTACTTCAGTCACGTTCTAACGGTGACACAGTGAGGCGTGCGCGCTAAGGTTTTGTTCACTGTGTTTTATTTTGTTAAAGTACTAACTTTACTGCGCTGTCAAGATAGCAATACTAGAAGTCTGGAACTGTTACGTTTTGTTTTTGTGTGCGCTGGCGTGATTACTTTAACTTTTTCTCATAGCAGCAAAATTAACCTAAACAAAGAACAAATAGGATGTCGCTTTCTGCCATTTGAGTTTCCGTTCTGTCACAAAACTTAACTGAAACTCAGCAAATATAGGCCACGTGTCGCACAGTTTTTTCCCTTGTCTATCAGTTAACTAAATTAAATATATTTTAAGTATTTATTCCTTGTATGTATATATGTACTGCAGATTTTATAGCCTATATATGACATTAATTTGATATAGTATTTAGTATTTTTACATGTAGGTGGAAAATTTTTTAATTTGTACTACTGTCTGTTTAAAATAAATGAAAAGAAACCTAGCATAGTAGATTTGGGTTTTTTTTTCTGTTGCACCGAAATCGCGACATCTGTGTACCTTTACACCCCTAGTAATTAGGGTTACAAACCACACTGTACACAGTTAACCAGATGCAAAGTAGGAATAGATTTTGTGATTAAATGAAACCAAATTACAGTTTTTTGCCAAAGTTCAAATCAATGTGTGGTGCACATCTAAAAGGAACCAAAATCTAAAAACCCCATACCAGCAGTGGCATATGGTGGGTGCAACATCATGCTGATTGAAAAATCAAATAAATTAGGCATCTTATTAAATTTAAGTTTGGAACTGCTCAAGAACACTCAAGATGAAATCCATACACTAGTCTAGTTAAATTTGGCAGTAAACACTATGAGATCCAAACACCTTCTTTATCTTTGGTTTTCATCATGAACACACAGTCTCATATGCTGCTTAATGCACTAACACTTGTTGCCTTTGGGGTTTAACATTGACCTTGTGGCAAACTGAGATTGAGAGGGATTTTGAAGCATGCTGGTGGCAAAGAAATCGCTAGAGGCGAGAAAGAGAGAAAAAGGAAACAGAATGAACAGATTTAACTATACTGTATATCTGGAGACACAGAGGTAAAAAAGGCTGAGTGTAAAGAAATAAGACGGAGAAAAAGACTGAATGACGGAGAGAGAATACCGTTGTTGAGGTGAAAGGGGAGGGCTGCAGCACAGGGCTGATTTATTTTGTGTGTATCTGTAAAGAAGCTTCCATCTGGCACGGCACAAAACCATCAACACTGTAATTAAAATGCAATTACCACCTCTCTGCTCCCCCAGCCACACTGTAATCCCAGAGAAGTCATTCCATCTGTGTCACACATATACACACAGACACACGGCCATCATTTTCCCTGCATCCCTCTCCTCTGTGTGTCCGTCTCTTTTAACAAGCTTATGGACTCCAGAGCATCTACGGATGGGCTGTAGTCGCCATAAAAAGAACATGGACTTCACAATCACTGCTTAACAAGAGCACATCCACTGGCAGAACTCTGTCACTCAGCGAGGGGTGAGATCTTATTGCTGCTGTCTTCAACTTTCCAACTCAGTGAAAAGCAGCTCATGCACTGGACAACATCTACAGGATATAAGCTACATTCCCACTGTGTGAAACAGAGGGTCCATACAAATGCACCACTTAGTGCAAAACTCAACAATAAGAACCGGCCGCTGAAGTTTCTGGACAGCTGAAGGGTCACTTCTGCCTTGTCACTACATCTTAGAATCAGTAATGTCTGCACTGCATGACACTGTTGCCCAACATAAGCATGTTTATGAATCTATAACTGTTTATAAACCTATTTATGAAGTTGCATCATTGCTTTTAGAATTATTATTATTATTGTGGTTGTTATTATCAGTAGTAGTAGGAAGAGGAGGTGGTGACAAAACAAAATTGTAAATATAATAAATATACAGTCCAAAAAATCTTTATGATTATGATGGATTATTATTAATTATTATAGTTTGAAATTTTATCTAAAGGTAGTTTTAAATTTGAAATAAAATAAAGTGCTTCATCTAAAAATGAAAACAAAAGATTTTCATTTGCAATACTCAATAAACTACTACTGCTAATATTAATAATAACTGCAATTTTTTTTATTGCAATAGCTCGTATTAGCTAGAACGCAACGTCATAACATCCTCACCAATATATAGAAAGCATCTTGCTTTTGAGCCCTGCTGAAAAGCCCTTTTTTTATAAAAAAAAAAAAAAAAAAAAAAACACATTTTTTATATAATAAAACGCAAAAACTTGGCACATGTGCTCCAGATGTTAAGCGTTGGTGTGCTTGAGAAACAAGTTCCAATCTGCATCCTTGATTTCATTCTCACACTTTTTCTACAAACAATGTCCCCTCTTTGAAAGTTTCTTCTCTACTAACCACAAGTGGCAAAACATAAAAGTAGCACCTAAAAATAATCTGTATGAAAAGTGTTGATGCATAAAATCCATCTGTTTTCAGTAGAATCAAATATCACCTGCCCCTATCTTTAAGTCTCTGTCCTTGAAAAAGTAAAGTTCATAGGAATCAAGAGAAGCATTTTGTTCCAGAGAGCTGCAGAAACTAAATGAGGTGAAACATTTGCCAGACTTGAGATAAATGTCCAAAGAAAGCAAAACAGCCTTGCAGGTTTGTTTCTGAACTGTATCTGTAGTGTTCAGCGTGCGTGTGGTGTGCGTGTGTGTGTGTGTACAGATCTATTGTTGTATAGAATAGAGGGGAGTATTGAGCTGTCCCTTCTGATATAAAAGCTTAATTACTTCTGACTAAATCTGTAATTAAAATATATCCCAGCAGCAGCCCTACCTGTCGGAGAGAGAGAGAGAAATCTCTGATAAATCACACGCACACACAGTCTCTGAGCGCAGACGGGGGAATGGGAGAGAGATTAGAGAAGAGGAGAAAGAGAACATGAGGGAGAGGAAGAGACAAAGAGGAGATAAAGATAGAAAGAACTAGTTTCGGCAGGGATGAGGAGTTAGAAGGTCAACTGAGAGAAGAGAGAACTTACGAAGTACGGCAACAGACACAGAAGGAGTTTTTACCGTATTGATGTTTACAAAACACTCATTTCATGTAAATCATGTAAAATGCAAATATATGTGTTTCTAGATCACACTTCTAAATCTGTGTACTTAATTTATGCAAAAGAATGCATAATCATTTTAATTAATTAAAATTACTATGTGTAAAATAGTCATAATTAAAACAGCAATAACACAATTCAATGATATAACATTTAAAGGAGAAACTCTATCAGCGGAGCACTGGCAAATATGCAATTTGAAAAGTCTGAGACCACTAGTGAAAATGTGTTTCTTTTTTTTTTTCGAATTCAAAAAAAATATTTTGCATTTTAAATTGCATTATTATAATTTAAGTCTGCAAAACCTTGTTTGAATGATTTCACAAATTCCACGTTTGATCCAAAATGCATCATGTGCTTCAATAGAAGAAAATCTGACCTTTTGAAAAAAGTTCACATGATTACAAATGTCACAAATTTGATTAGTGACTTCACTATATAAAAAAAAAAAAAAAAAAAAAAAAAAAAAAAATCTGTAGTTTTTACAAAATAAATTTGGAAGCTGTGGTTGCCAGAATATTTTGTAAAAAAATACAGAAAAAGTGTTAACATACTGTATTTACAGAACAAACCGCAAATTTTACAGTATAAAACTGTAATTTATTAACAAGAACATTTGAATGCAAACCAGTAAATTCAACAACGTCCACTTGCTACTAAAAGTTTTGTACTTTTAAAATATACTGACATGAAGAATCGAAGTTCATCACAAGTAGCTCTTCCACAAGGTGAAGTACACTGGCTTTCAAAAGTTTGGGATCAGTAAGACTTGTAATGTTTTTAAAGAAGTTTCTTATTCTCATTAACGTTGCATTTATTTGATCAAAAACACAGGAAAAAAGTGAAATACTACTATGATGTGAAATAACGTATTTCTATTTTAATATGCATTAAGCTCTGATTTATTCCTGTGATCAAAGCTGAATTTTCAGCATCATTACTCCAGTATTTAGTGTCACATGATCCTTTAGAAATCATTCTAATATGCTGTTTATTAGTTATTAGTTATTAGTTTATTAGTGCTGGAATCCGTTGTGCTGCTTAATATTTTGTAGAACCTGTGATACTTTTTTTCAGGATTATTTGATGATTAAAAGGTTTAAAAGAACAGCATTTATTTAAAACAGAAATAATTTCTAAAACTATACACTTCCATTCAAAAGTTTGGGGTCAATAACTTTTTATTCTTTTCTTTTTTTAATAAATGTGTACTTTTATTCAGCAAGGAAGTGTTAAATTGATAAAAAGTGATAGCAAAGACTTATATTGTTAAAGTTTTTAATAAATGCTGTGTTTTTTATTATTCAAAGAATCCTAAAAAAAAAAATTACCCCAGGTTCCAAAAAAATATGCAGCATAACTGTTGCCCACATAGATAATTCTAATAATAAATCAGCATATTAGAATGTTTTCTGAAGGATCATGTGACACTTAAGCCTGGAGTAATAGCTAATGAAAATTCAGCTTTGCATCACAGGAATAAATTATATTTTATAGTACATTAAAAACCATTATTTTATATTGTAATAACATTTCACAATATTACTGTTTTTTTTTCTGTATTTTTGATCAAGTAAATGCAGACTTGACAAGCATACTGTAATCAACCTTTCAAAAACATTTCAAGTCTTACTGATTTCAAAATTTTGAACGGCAGTGTATATACTAATATACAGAAGGTGCAGAGTCATTCAAACAAACACAAAACACCGTCATGATAACACACGACACTTAAATAATTCAATAAACATTCATTAAACAACAGAAGATGTTACACAAAACCCTAATCTACATAACTGATAACAAACACTATTAAGAAACATGATTATTTAAACAAAATCCTTTCCAATGTGGAGTGTCATGCAGGAAATTCTGGGAATATCAGTTTACAGACTGTGAATAATGCATTGATTTGTTCTTTCTTACTTCTAAAAACTGTACAATTCACAGCATTTTTCAGTAAAATTACACTAAATGTCTGGTTAGATCTTTTATAATTTTTCCCTGTATACAGTACAGGGACATAAACACTTTTCTAAATCTCAAATCTTTTGTGCTACCCAGTACGTATCGAATTACACAAGAACAACAGGTTAGGAGGGAAGATGCAATGTGTCTAACAAAACAGACTTATACTGTGAAGGCAGAGAGAAATTTCCACCGGGCCCTGTGTCAACGAATGGACAGGGAATGAAAAATGGCAGCACACTGAAGCCACAGGGTTTAAGTACAATTGTTGTTGCCAAAAAAGAAAAAGAAACAACATTATGGGAAATGACTTTGCTACCGTGACTGCCTGGTGGAATGGCTTCTGCCTCACTGCGTACACCAATGCATTTTACCAACTTCCTTCAAACCATTCCATCAGAGCTAAGGTGATATTCAGGCCGCAAATCTGTTCCTCCTCTCCTATTGCGTATATGATTAGGGGTCTGAAATCGACGCTCTAAATCTTCACAGCCGGATCCGACGCTAACGCTATGTGAGAAATGAAAATTTTAAACGAGAGAACTCTGTTAGGTGGAAAGTACGGTGAGCATAGAAGAACTGACAACGTGTTGATCTCACGGTAATTTGTGTGAAGGCAAAGTCGTACGCAGCTGTCAGCATGGCGGGGGCAGAACCACACCACAACACTGTTAATTATAAGTGGGAAAACTATCAGGTTACCCAGCTCAGGGAGCCCATGCTGCTAGATGCTCTAATTCCGCTCTGTATTCAACACAATCCTGCGGTCTATTCATAAATGTTTGAAATCTGGAGCAAGATTTGGAACACTCCAGGAAAGAAAGACAACTGCAATGAATTCTTCGTCAGCTCCTAATTTGACCTCCAGCAATGACTGGCCTCTTCTCAGCGAGTTTGTTACAGTGGAGCCTGGAGTGCTGATGAAACGGCAAGAGGAGTTGTTTAAACTGGAGAGTTTGAAAGAATGACCAAGAATTAGTAAAATCAGAGTACTTCCAAACTGGCTGTCAAATAATGCAAACAGATTAAAAGAGTTTTTTTTTATTATTATTTCAATTGGATGCCTCATGAATAGAGAAAGGCTTCAACAGGAAAATCCCTCTTGACTTTGGCAAATTTCTGAGTGACAATAGCACACTTGAGGCCTGGACTGATTAGCCTGTTGATTAGAGTGAACGGGGTGCTGTTTCATTCCGTCTCATCCGCTGATAACATAATGACAGAGCCCAGAGTTACTCCAGCAGTAACACCTATGCATCCGTAAACCTGAAGGAAAACCAAACAACACAGACCTATCCAGGGAAGTCAGCATACTCAGCCAGCTACACTGGTACACGTTTTGAACTTAGTTCACATCAAGTCAAACATTTGTTTTGTGCATTTTAAGTAAATATCAAGAAAAAAAAGCTTTTGGGCATCTCATGGATGGATGGATGGACAGTTGGATGGACAAATGACAAGCAGACAGAATGACAGTTAGATAAAATGACAGACAGATAGAAGGACAGGCAGACAGAGAGATATTTAGAGAGAATAACAAAGACTGATAAAATGACAGACAGACGGGTAGTTAAATGACAGAGATGGAATTACAGACGAACAGAATGAAAGACAGATAGTTAGATTGACAGAGTTAACAGAGTTAGACAGTGAGACAGAGAGGTAAAGTGACAGACAGAGAGAGATTAAATGACAGACAAACTGACACTGACAGATAAAATAAGAATGACAGAGATAGAGACAGAAAAAATGACAGACAGGCTGGCATAAAATGACAGCGAGAACGACATAACGACAGACAGATAAAGACAGAGATAAAATGGCAGACAGAGAGATAATGACAGACAGACAGACATACTGACAGACAGACAGATATAATAACAGACATACAAGTTATAGACAAACAGACAGTTAGATATTGATAGACTGACAGACAGACAGATATAATGACAGACAGACAGAGACAGACAGATAATGACAGAGAGGCAGACAGACAGGTACAGTATAATGATGGACAGACAAATATAATGACAGACCGACAGAGACAGACACATAATGACAGACAGATGTAATGAAAGACAGAGACAGACAGATATAATGATAGACAGAGACAGACATACAGAGACAGATATAATGATGGACAGATAGATGTAATGACAGACATACAAGTCAGATCTTGACAGACAGACAAACAGATAAATGACAGACAGAGAGAGAGATAGCAATAGATAGATAGATAGATAGATAGATAGATAGATAGATAGATAGATAGATAGATAGATAGATAGATAGATAGATAGATAGAAAGAATGACAGACAAACTGATACTAACTGATAAAACAACGACAGATGTAATGACAGACGTACAAATTAGATATTGACAGACAGACAGACAGACAGACAGACAGACAGATAGATATAATGACGGCCAAAAAGAGAAAGACTGAGACAGACAATGACAGACAGAGACCGAAAGAAAATGATAGACAGACAGAAACAGAAAGATAATGACAGACATAGAGTCAGATATGACGGTCAGAGAGACAAAATGACAGACAAACTGACAGATAAAATAACAATACCAGACAGATATAATGACAGACAGACAGACAGACAGACAGA